>JAJTIZ010000261.1:0-35382 GCA_021365335.1 Phaeosphaeriaceae sp. PMI808
AGTTAGTACCTAGCTTTAACTATAAATAGTATCTACTAAGTATATAAGATATAAAATAAGTCTAGCTAGTTAGAAATAGCTAAAGTCCTTATAGTTACTTAGTTAATTATCTATAATAGCTAATAGGTTATAGGGTAGTAAGATCTTAAACTTAGGATCTAAACTTACTAGGAATAGAAATATCTAATAGAGGTATCTTTAATTATTAAAGATAGCGCCTTAAGGCTAGTCCTAGTCTACTTTATTAAGGTTTAAATTACTTATAATTAGGCTCTAACTAAGGTAAGTAATACTACTTTTTTCTAAATTAGAATAAAGGTCTAGTAAGGTTTTATTAATATATTTACTTAAAAGAGAAGTTAACTTAGTTAAACTTTATTAACCTAACTATATCTCTAGTATTCTAAATTCTAGATATAGTAATAAGTAACTTAAATATATTAAATTAAGTTTAATAAGTAAAGTATTTAGAAAAGTACCTAAAGTAGTAGGTAGCTTTATAGCTAGTATATTAGGAGGCCTATAAAAGCTAACCTACTATAAAAATACTATATTATAAGAAAGGAACTTTTTTAGAGTAGGACTACTAATAGATTTAGAGCTCTTAGAATCTATAGTTATTTAGTCTTAAGATTTCTTAACTAGAGAAGCTAACTTCAAGTAGGTATTATAAGTTCTCCTAGTATCTAAGGTATAGCTATAGCCTTTTTTATTTAGAATAGAGGGCGCTATTTAGTATAGGTCTTTATTATATAAGTACTAAATAGTATATATATAAAGAAGATAGAATTTAAGTAGAGTTGAATTTTTAGGGAGTTAAGCTAATAGAATAGTAGAAAGAATAAAAATTCCTAATTTATAGTATTATTTACTAGTAGGAATATACTAAGGCGTATATAGTAGGTAAAAGTTTTCTATTATTTACTTATATTATTTTCTAGTAGGAAAACTACTAAGGCGTATATAGTAAGTAAAAGTTAGATTAGATAGTATCTACTACCTAGACTAATACCTAGTAAAGTAAATTAAGCGCTAATAATTTATATAGTACTAAGTTAAGATAAAGAGGAGTACTACTACCTAGTATACGTCCTAGTAAAGCGAATTAATACTATAATTCGCGTAGATAGGTAAGAAAAACTATTTATACTACCTATTTAATATACTATATATATTCTTTAGTAGCTTAATTTATTTAGTAAAGCGCCTACTCTAGAAATTATACTAAAAAAGAAGGTAGTACTACTACCTAAGAGTCTTCTTAGTAAAGTAAATTAATACTATAATCTATATAGATAGGTAAGGTATACCTTTCCTACTACCTATATAATATAACTAGGTTATATTCTTTAGTAGCTTAATTTCTTTAATTAAGTACCTACCCTAGAAATTATACTATTCTTACCTAGAACTACCTAATAGTAAATATAAGAGGCTATCTCTATAGTATATAGTAAGATAGGATCTAATTCCTAGCCTAACTAGCTTATAATTAAATAGCTAGTACTTAATTAAGAGGTAGTAAATATAAAGTAATCTAGTAACGTACTAGTATAGGTAAGAGGCTACCTATAGTAACCTAGATAGTAAAGAAGTCTAAAGAGAGTAAAAAATTACTATAATCTACTATTATATAAGGTAGACTTTATATAAGATTACCTTAAAAGGTATAATAACTTATTAATTAAAAAGGATATAAATAGTAGATAGAGAGCTAATTAAGGTAAGGAGTTAAGCTTCTCTATATACGCGTTCCTTAGCGCCTTATACTAGGCCCCTTTAGGACTAGCTTCTATACTAGGCCGAAAGGGGAAAGAAGAGTAAAAGAAAGAAAGTAAAAGGAAAGAAAAGGAAGAAAATTAAGGGATAGTTAAGTACTATCTCCTTCTACTCTCTTATAAACTTTAAGTATTTTATAATATAGTCTATTAAGTAAACTATCCTTTAACCTTACTTTATCTATAAGAACTAAACTTACTTTACTAATATATAGTTAGTATATTAGTAGACCTTAATAGATACTTAAAGTATAAGGAAGTAGTATTAAGTATACTAATAAGAAATAAAAAATAGTACCTTAGCTAAAAGAGAAAGATAAAGTATATTTATATATAAAGAATCTATATATAAAGTAACTAAGTAAGAGACTTAATAATATTAAAGTTAGAATATTTTTAGTTAAATTATAAGATAGACTAGTTATATATACCTTATAACTCCTAAAAGATATAAAAATCTACTTAAAGTTCTATATAAGTAAACTAGAACCTACTAACTTAGAAATACTACTATAGTAAAACTTCTACTATAAAATAGAAGAAGAAAATAAATTTAAAGTTAAAGATCTCTATAGATACTAAGAGATAGGATATAAAGAATTCTAGGATAATAAATTCTATTAAGAATAGTTAAATAGAAAGGCTACCTAGAATTAGAAAATATATAGGAACTAGAAGCTAATCTCTAGAACTATAAATAACTACTTAATAGAATAAGGAAGAAGTATAAAATCTACTACTATATAGAAGTAAAATATAATAATATCCTACTAAAGAATATATATAGGAGAAAATATAGAAGAATAAGGATTAGATTATAAGAGCTAGAAATTAATTAGAAGGACTAATAGAAGAAGTAATACCCTCTATAGTAATTAATTTATCTAATAATCTAGTATAGACTAGAGTATAGGAGAAGAAGTAGTACTAATAGAAAGGTTAGGATAGCTAAATATCTATCGAGAATCTAGTTTACCTTTAACTTAACTCTAATATAAGATATAGGGCCTTATAATAAGTATACTCTTTAGTATATTATAGAATTTCTTATTCTATAATAACTAGTTAATAATAATAGTAAGAAGTACCTTATCTTTATAAACCTTTTTCTTATACTCTTTATAAGTCTTATTAAGAGACTCCTAGGATATACTAATATATAATAATTAAGGCGAGTATATTTAGTATCTTTAATTAGAATTTAGTATAATATAATAGAAGATCTAGAAATAGAATACTTAAGATAAAGAGTTTCTATAGAGTAATTAGCTTTAAGAATTTTAGATATAAGATAAAGTCTTTACTTATAGGCTAATAAAGATATTATAGTAAGCTAACTTATAACTAGTATAGGGTACGCTACTTATAAGTTAGGACTAATCTAATTAGGAACTAAGGCCTAAGGATAGACTTAACTAAAAGAAGAAGGATAGTATTATAATTCTAGGCTAATAAGGATAATATACGAAAATACTATTAGATATATATATAGGATAAGGTAATAGAGATTATAGGATCGCGTAAGAATAATCGCGTAAGAATAATCGCTTATTATTAATTATATAAGAATAATCGCGTAAAAATAATTACTTATTATTAATCGCGTAATATTAATCGCCTTTAGTATATATATAATTAAAGATAATAAACCCTTATAGCTTATTATATTTAACTTAACTTACTATATTTTATAATATAGTCTATTAAGTAAACCCCTTCTATTTAGCCTTACTCTATCTATAAGAACTAACCTTACTTTACTAATATATAGTTAGTATATTAGTAGACCTTAATAAGGTCTCTCTATACTAAGTAGTTAAGGTATTTCTAGATTTCTCGATAGTTAAATTACTTAACTCCTTTATTACTTAAGTAATATTTATTAAATACTTTCTATAGTTATTATTTATTAAGTCTTTTTACTAGGTTATAACCTTTTATTACTTCTATTATTATTCTAGCTCTCTAGTATCTTATAAACTAGGGTCTAAAGTTATTAAAGTAGTCTTAGAATAAGAGATTACTTATTAGGGAGTACTTCTATAGTTAGATTATAAGAGCTTCTTCTATTTCTTTCTATTAGGCTTTATTAGCCTTTTAGAACCTATTTCTTATTACTTCTCTAATCTTCGCCTAGTTCTTAGTCTTTTCTACTTCTATAAGCTCTATTATACTTTACTTAATAATATCTTTTTATATTCTATTACTATATATACTAATATTACTTATCTAGTCTCTAATAGGCTATTAGTAGAATTTTACTTATTCTTTAAAACTATCTAGAAATTTAGTTATATTACTTCTAGTAAACTTAAATTTCTTATCTATAAATAGGCTCTATTCGCTAATATATACTCTACTATTTTATTCTACTATTATCTTAATAGCTACTACTAGTTAACTAAATATATCTATAGAAATCTTAGCTACTAGTTAGGATAGGCCTATATTAGTAGAACTATTATCTATTATTAGTATATAGGTTCTTTCTAGTATTCTTAAGGGTCCTTTAGTAGCTAGATTTAGAAGTCCTAAGTTATATAGAGAGGCTCTTAGGTAATAAAGGAATAGTTTTAGTATAACTTTATTATTAGATAATAGGCTTAAGTTTAGACTTATATTTATATATAATCTCTCTTTTCTAGTATTCCCTCCTCTCCTTTTATAGTTTCCTATCCTAGATTATAGTATAATATATATTTATACTACCTATTACTCTTTTCTCTTATTATTTCCCTATACTTATATTAGCTATTTATTAGGTATCTAAGTATCTACTATAACTCCTCTAGATTTCTTATTTATAAACTCTATTTTCTTAGCTCTCTATACTACTAGCGCGATTATAGGTTTCTTCCTATATATTTTTAGTAGTATCTATAGTTCCCTTAGACCTTAGATTTTATATTTTTATCCTATACCTACTTAGGCTTTATTAGTCCCTTAACCTTAAAGTAGTTATTTTCTATATCTAGGTAGCTCCCTTAGATTACCTATCTATTATTCTATACCTACTTAAGCTTTATTAGTCTTTTAACTATAAAGTAGTTATTTCCTTTATTTAAGTAACCTCCTTAGGTTACTTATCTATTATCCTATATACCTATAGCTATATTATACTATAGAATATAGGTAGTTAGTTCTCTTAAAGCTAAGATTTATAATAGTTTAAGCCTTATATTAGTTACTATTTATTATAGTATTATATACTTAATACTCTTTTAGGGCCTAAAGGCCTTTAGCCTATAATTATAAGACCTAGATTAGGAACCTCTAGTTTATAGTATTATTTCTTTCTATATTAAATAAATATACCTTAATATATTTAATACTCTTCTAAGCTCTAAGGGCCTATTAGCCTATAACTAAAGAGTTTATTAGCTAAATAGGCTCTCTAGTTTACTTACCTACGTAATATAGTATAGATTCGCGAACTAGAGATCTACTATCTAATAGCTTATTAGAATATAGCTATAGAGTATAGTAATTTATTAGTCTTTAGTATTAGGGTTAATTACCTACCTAAGTAACTATCTATCTCCTCTACCTCTTTTCTTATAAGTCCTTAGCGCTTAGTACTCTCTTATAACTATTCGTCCCCTTTTTACGCTGGCTAAATATCGTAGTACTCTACTATAGTACCTAAAGGTAATAATTTAAGTCTATAGAATAAGGCTCCCTATACTACTAGACTTAAGAGTAGAACTTAATATAATCTACCTTAAAATAGTATTAGCGGTTAGTTTAAGTATAACTTTAATACTAGAAGAAATAGCTAAAGTATAGCTAGTAACTATAAATAGAGGAAAGGAATTATTTAAAGGTATTATCTAGGGAGTACTAGTAATTAAATAAGCTAGAATACTTAAGAACTCTATAGATTTCCTATTTAACTTAGAGGATAAAAACTATAATACTAGTAAAGAAATATATATATAACTAGCTAAAATACTAAGAGACTAAATTATTCTAGAATTATTAGATTTATAGGTAATCTAAGGTCGAACTTAGTTATCTACTACTAAAAGAAGAAGGCGTTATTATAAGACTATATAAGATAATACCTAAGATTATAGCTAGTATAGCTAATATAGCTAATATAGCTAGTATAGCTAGAGTCTAATAGCTTATAGAATTATAGATAAGCTATATAAAACTAGTACTATTAAATAACTATATTAAGCTAGCTTAACTACTTAATAAGAGATAATAGATCTCTACTTTCTAAACTAAGAGACTTTAATAAGTACTATAGAGATAGATATATAAACTAGTAGAAAGCGTAGTAGATAGAATAAGTAGATAATAAGTAGAGATTAATTAATTACTTCTATTAATTAATAACTCTATTATTATTATAGTTAATTATTATATACTTTATTCCTATACTCTATACCTATTAAAACCTATCTTAAATCTAATAGTATTATTCCTTAGTATTACTATATAATCGCATTATACTTAATAGATTATTTTACTATTATTTTAGTTTATAAACTATAATAGTAATAATTAGCGTTATTCTTTAAGTTAGTATTAATTAGGTATATAGCGTAGTAGTAGCGCGTTGTAGTTATACTATAGAGGTCCTAAGTTCGAATCTTAGTATATCTACTTAGGACTAAATCTATATTAATAATTTAGTATAGATTTAGTTCGTTTTATAGGAGTAATTAGTAATTAGCTTAACTTAGTTGAGATAGTGAATGTTGAAGTTCGGTGAGGCGCGCTAGGGACTAATCACAGGGCGCGCTAGTCGGAACCTGCCAATCAACAGAATTTAGGTCTGCCTAAATTCTAAGGGTTCGTGTGCTGATTGGCTCAACTCGGTTGAGGTAGTGAGACTCTTAATTGTTGGATTTGAGATGGGTCTGATGGGTGCAACGTATAGCAGCTGCCAAGAAGTCTTTTTATTAATGGCCAGGTGTACTGTGTGCGCTGTCACTGATGTGCACGAAGTATGTGATAAATGACTGTGATAATGATGCAGTAATTGATTGATTACTCTTGTTCAACTGCTCTGTTCTATCTACTACGCTTTCTGCCGGTTTATATATCCATCTCTGCGGAGTTTGCTGAGCTCTCTCGGTTCGGAGGATGGAGATCCATTATCTCTGTTAAGTGGTTGAGCCAGCTCAACGCAGTTATTCTGATGGTACCGGCTCTGCGCAGCTCATCTATGACTCTATGAGCCCTCGGACATGACGGCCATATCAGTCGTGCCGATCAGCCGTGCCGGTCATGGATTCGGATACTCTTGTGGTGACGCCTGCTTCTGGCAGTAGAGAACTGAGTTCGATCTCAGATCACTACTATCTGTGCGCTCGTAACGCGCATTCCGACCACTCAACTATCCCATCTTGCACCCCCAATATCTCAACGCCACGATGTCGCTAGAGGAAGCCGTAACAGAGAGACGTGTAGCGGATACAGACAAACCTATCCCATATACTCACTTGACTGAAAAATATGGTCTTGTGCGCTCAACTTTGACGCGCCGAGAGCAGGGCTTAAGCGTGTCACGTAAAGAGAAGGCCATTGCACAACGATTGCTCACACCTATACAAGAATCAGAGCTTGTGCAGTATATAGAAGACCTTACTGAGCGTCACCTGCCACCTATAAGGACAATGATCAAGAATTTCGCTGCTGAGATTGCTGAGAAGGTACGGCGGACTATTACATGCCGGAGGTCGAAAACCAAAACTCCGAAACCCACACCCGAAAATCAAAACCCACAGTATAAAGTAATTAATACACACACTATTAGTCATATATACATATAGTATTATATAGTAAATATAATATATACTTATTCATTATATTACGTATCGCACAAACTAAGTTATATTAACCCCTACTTACTAAGTCTCTACTATGTAGTTATTAGATTCGCAGGTAATCTGAGGTCGAACTCAGTCATCCACTACCAGAAGCAGGCGTCATTATAAGAGTATCTGAGTCCATGACCGGCACGGCTGATATAGCCGTCATGTCCGATAGCTCATAGCGTTATAGATGAGCTGCGCAGAACCAGTACCATCAAATAACTGCGTTGAGCTAGCTTAACCACACAACAGAGATAATGGATCTCTACCCTCCAAACCAAGAGAGCTCAGTAAACTCCGTAGAGATGGATATATAAACTAGTAGAAAGCGCAGTAGATAGATAGAACAATCATATAGAATATAGATAGAGCAGTTGAACAAGACATTAATTAATTAATTAATTAATAACTATATTATTATTATAGTTACTTATTACGTACTTCGTGCACATCAGTAATACCTATTAAACCTATCTAAAATCTAATAGTAGTATTACTAACTATTACTTATAACCTAAGGCTATAGTATTATTAGATTTACAAGTAATCTAAGGTTAAACTCAGTTATCTACTACTAGAAGTAGGTATTATTATAAGAGTATCCAAGACTATAGCTAATACGGCTGGCTATAACTAATATAGCTAGCTATAACTAGTACAGCTAGCTATAACTAATATAGCTAATATTATAATAGAGGCTCTATAAAGAGACCTTATATTATATAACTTAGGTAGTAATACTAAGCCCCTAAGGAGGGGCTGCACTACGCCTACGTATAAAGGGTACCCCTCTTATAAAGATAGTTTAGTAAGTATTATTTTATTAATTAACTCTCTTTCTAGAGATAACTATTATCCCCTTACTATCTATTATAACCTATAATAAGTACTATTATCTTCTAGTTACTACCTTATAGGTTTAGTTAAAGGTTATTACTAATATAAACTAGATACGTAATAAATAACTATAATAATAATATACTAATTAATTAATAGAAGTAATTAATTAATTAATTAATATCTTATTTAACTACTCTATCTATATTCTATTCTATTTCTACTACGCTTTCTACTAGTTTATATATTTATCTCTACTAAGTTTATTAAGGTCTCTTAGTTTAGAGGGTAGAGATCTATTATCTCTATTTTTATAGTTAAGCTAGCTTAACGCAGTCTTCTAATAGTACTAGCTCTGCGTAGCTTATCTATAACTCTATAAGCTATCGGCTATAATAGCTATATTAGCCGTACTAGTTATAGCTAGCCGTACTAGCTATAGTCTTAGATACTCTTGTAATAACGCCTACTTCTAGTAGTAGATAACTGAGTTCGACCTTAGATTACCTATAAATCTAATAACTATATAGTAGAGACTTAGCAAGTAGGAGTTAATATAACTTAGTTTATGCGATATATAATATAATAAATAAGTATATATTATATTTACTATATAATACTATATATATATATAACTAATAGTATATATATTAATTACTTTATGCTATAGGTTTTAATTTTCGGGTGTAGGTTTTAGAGTCTTAGTTTTCGACCTCTAGTATATAATAGTCTACTATAAGAAGGAGCCCTTAGATAGCTAGGTTACTAACTTCCTATACTATAACCGCGACTAACTTATCTTATAATAGGCTACTACTATAGACTCTAATCGCTATAGTGTAGATAGCTAGTAAAAGTATAAGTAGTACTTCGACCTTATATACTATAAAATAGAGTAATACTCTATAGAACTAGCGCATATATATAATATAGATAAGAAGGGCTTTACTATTAGGAAGATCTCTAAGTTAAAGAGGGTATTTAGTAAGTCTCTATATAAGTAAAAGTATAGTTAGTAAGCTTCTTAAGATAGTAATTATAAGTAGATTACACTCCTCTTATATATCTATAGTAATAGAATACTCCTTCCCCTAGGCCTTATTTATATAGTAGATACCTAGAATATATAGTCGACCTAAGTAGACGATTTAGATAGAGAGAAATACTTAGTATTTATTACTATTTCTCCTTCTAGCTAGACGAATAATAATATAGGCCTTAGCTAGCTTAAGTAGGTATTTAACTACTTTACTAAGTATAAGGTAAGGAGAAAGTACTATCTACTTATTATAGATAGCTATAGGAGTTACCTAATAATAGCTTTTATTAAATTCTATAATTATAATAAGATTATTATAGCTATATATCTACTATATAGTACCTATACGCTTTAGCTATTAGATATAGTTTACTTTAGTCCTTTAGCTAATAACTATAGTAAAGGGCTTATAGAATACCTTTATAATAGCTAGGGCTTAGTACTAATAAAGAAGGGCGACTTCTTCTATCTTTTCTAGGACGCCTAGGTAAAGACCTTTACTAAGAAGCTTATATTTAGTACCTTTAAATATACTAGTTTAATACCCTTTAACCCTAACGTTATACTTAATAAGTTTACTATAAAGGATACTAAGCTACTAAAAATACTACTACCTATTCTAAGAGTATATAATAGGAAGGATTAGTATACTATTAATAGGTATCTATAAGCTTATATAAAGGATAAGTACTTATCTAATATAGTAATTATAAGGGAAACCCTTTACTATCTTTCTATTTAAAACTAGCTTCTTTAGATAGAAAATAATAGGCTTTAATAAGCGCTTAACTAGTAGAAGAAGGGTAATAAAAGAGGTAGAACTCTACCTTTAATTTAGTAGTAGAACTAGAAGGTAAATACTTAATAGTAGTCTCCTTTATATATTAACGAAGCTTAGTAACTTTAGGATAAAGTAGATAAGGTAGAGAAGGTAGAGGAGATTAGAAAAGTAGACGTAGCTAAGCTTTATAAGTCTACTCGCCGCCTTAAGTAGAAGCTTAAAGCTAAGAGAGTAGGGAAGTAAGAGAAGGAGAAGAAGGAGAGGGAGGAAAGGAAGGCTATAGAGCGTAAAATAATTAATAAACGTAAGGTAGAAAGAGAGCGTAATAAGTAAGCTCGCGACTCTTAAAAAGCTATATAAAAGACTATAAAAGGTAAGTACAAGGCTTTAATAGCTATAGAACTAGCTATAAAGCGTTTTCGTAGTACTAGAGGTACCTAATATCCCCCTACTATTTATAAGCTACCCTTAGCACCTATAGTAATAGTTAATAGCCGCGGCTATAAAATACTTTAGCTATATAAGTTTTAGTAGTAAATTTTATCGTATAGGTCTATAGATTACTCTATTAAAAATTCTAGTTAAGATAGCTATTATATATAGCTCTATAGACTTAAGTTTACTAGTAATAGTTAGGGCTAATAGTGCGCGTTATAAGCGCATAGATAGTAGTAGCGCTAGGGTATCTATATACCGCGTACATATATTTAGCCTGTATACGCCGAACGCGAAACTCTATCCTATCTACCTAAACTCTATACGCGATATCTCTACTAATATAAGTTAAATTAAAGTAGTAATTAAAGTAATTAATTTATAAGATTATAGTGAACCTTTTTATATATAGAAACTACTACTAAATTTAATATTAAGCGCACTATACTTAGCTGAAGGCACTATAGCGTAATAAGCTTAATTCACGATAGTATAATTAATTAACGTAAACTTAACCTATAATAAGAGTTAGAGCTACTTAAATATATTAAAAAACTTACTAAGAGAGGCCTTCTACCTATAAGAGAGATAATTAAAAATTAGGTTATATAAATAACTTACTAGCCCGTAAGCGATAGCTAGGTTACTTACTTTATCTACTAAAATAAGAGCTTAGTTATATTAAAATAGACCTCTAGTATTAATTACTCCTACTACGGTACTAATTCCTATATAAAATATAAGTTATATTTTGAGTAGTTATACTGAAAAATAGAGGAGTATTATATTAAGCCTTAGTATACCTATAATATAGATAAGAAAGGCTTTATAGTAGGTATAACTAGTAGGTTAAAATATATTTAGCTACGGCGATTAGGAGAGAAAGAAGGTTAGAGAGGCTCTTTAAGATAGATTACGTATATAGATAACTATCCTAGCTTATATCTATGCTAATAGGACGTCTCTACTACCTAGTATTATCTATAAGGCTACTTAAGGAGCTATATAGTTAGTATAGGTAGATTAAATTAAAGCTAGAGAGTATCTTACTTACGTTAGCTTATCTCTAACTAGGTAGATAAATAATAATCTAGGACTAGTATAGCTCGAGTAGGTTTTTAATCGTTATATAAAGAGTAAGGCGAGATGCTTATATTAATTACTTATTTTAGATAGGTATAGCTCCTATATTACTCTAGCTTTTATTAATTATTATAATTAAAATAGGATTCTACTAGCTATCTTTCCTCTACATTTAACTTATACTCTCTAGCCTCTTAATATAGTAGTTTTTAAGCCTCTCTTATCTGCCTACTCTACCGAACTCACTTAATACCTCTACTGCACGCAGGGCCTTATTATAGTTAATAAAGGCGACTTTTTTCTACTCTTCTAGCGAGCCTAGATAACTACGTTTAAAGCTCTACTTATATTAAAGGCCTTTAAAGCTACTAGTATATAGCTAAGAGATGCTAAGTATATACTTAAAAAGTTTAATAACTTACTAGTAAATAAGAGCTCGCGCTCTAGCTTACTATTACAACTTAATAATAGTAGTTAGAGATAGATCGTTAACTCCAGTATGCAGTAACTAATACTACTTAGCCTGCAGCTCGAGCTGTACGCTCTCTACTCTACGGTCTCTAAGTTGAAAACGAGCTACTTAAGTATAAGAATAAGGGACTACAAGTAGCTCTCCGCGTTAAATAGAGATACTAGAAGAAGAGTAAACCTCTCAACCTCTAGTAGAGAGAGGAGTACTATAGTGGAGGCGTATTTTAGTCGCCGCGTAAGGTACGAGAAGCTCGGACTCGTGAGGTAGTAAAGCAGCGTGAACGAGAGCAAGAGAAACTCTAAAAAGCTGAGAGAAGGGAGCTACAGTAGGCTAATAAATGATATAAAAAGTAGATAGTAGAGGAGAAATAGGTAGAGAGAGCTGCTCTTAAATTGGTGAGGGAGAAGGAGAGAGCTGCTAAGGCCGCCCAGCGCGCTGCTTAAAAAGTTACTCTTAACACTAAAAATTCTATACAAGCTCTAGCTATAGTAAAGAGAAAAGCTTCAGCTCTATCTACGCTAAAGAATAAGCGTCGCTGCTAAGTTGCTGACGCTGCAGTTGCTAAGGAGTCTCTAAGAGCTGCACCTCTAGCTCCAGCTCGAACTACTCGCTCGGGCCGTAATGTCAACCTCCTATTAAAATTCAGATAGTATAAATTACTCGCAGTCCTTCAATTACTACTCTACTATAAAATCTCGTGATAATAACTATTATATGTGGCGCTACAGCCTTATTTTTGAGATCGCGAATTTCGCGTTCGGCGTGCACGGGCTGAACATGTGCACGCGGTGCATAGACACCCTAGTGGCGCTACCGTATCCGTGCACTCAATGCGCCGGCCTACTTAATGCGCGGGGAACATCAAATGACCTAAACTTTAATACCACATAACTCTACTAATATAAGCCTAATTGATGATGCGTTAGTAGAAATTAAATCGCGAGAGCTAGGAGAAGATTTCTCGTATACGAAGACTACTACTAAGTATGGTATTATACGCTCTACACTAATAAGAAGACACTAAGCTCTTATAGCGTCGCGTATAGCTAGCGCCTCTACACGTTAAAAACTCAGCCTATAATAAGAGAAGGAGCTTATATAATATATAGAAGAGCTATTAAAGTAACGTATACTACCTACACGATAGATAATATAGAATTTTGCGTTAGTAATTGTAAAGGAGCTAGTAAGCGAGAGCTGGGTTACTCGCTTTATTAGGCTAGTAAATGGGTAAGGGTTGGGTTGGGGTTGGGTTGGATTACGTAATAACCTAACCTAACCTAACTTAAATTCACTAGGTTAACGCTAGCTCTAGGTTAGGTTGGGTTAGGGTCGCATAGGCTCTAGGTTTAGGTATAGTTAGCATGGACTAGGTTACCTTAGGTCTAACTAATAATTTTAATTTTTTTATACTACTTATCTTATCTTATCTTGTATTTAGGGTATTTTAATATAGGTAATAATTATAGAATATTGTACTTTAGTAGGTAACCTAATAGGTACCCTAACCTAACCTATACCTACGCTAGCGCTAGGTTCGACTAAACCTATACCTAAGGCCTATACGACCCTAACCTAACCTAACCTAGAGAGGTAGTAACTAAACCCTAACCTAAACCTAGAGTCCGTATAACTCTAACCTAACCTAACCTATTAATAGGTACCCCTAACCTATTTACTAGCCTACGCTTTATTAACTAATATAACGTCTATCTTATCTTATGCTAGATAACTAGTATAGATAGTAATCGCTACTAAGCTAATTTAGAGGCTAAATACAAGCTATACTTTAACTACCTATAGTCTAAAATTACTAAGTATAGTATTAAGCTACATTATACGTATAATATAGATAAAAAGGGCTTCTTAATTAGAATTACTAGCTATTTAAAACGAGTCTTTAGTAAATAGATATAGGAGTAAAAGGAGGTTATAGTAAGCCTTTAAGATAGCTTACGTAAGTAGATTACTCTCCTAGCGTACGTATACGTAGATAGGTTAGCGTTACTACTAAGTATTATCTATTAGTTAGATTCTAGAGTAATATAATTAAGCTAGGTTAAAGATATTAAGGTAGGAAAATACTTAGTATATATTACCTTATTACCTTTAGGCTAGATAAATAATAATATAGGCCTTACCTAGCTTAAATAGGTATTTAATTACTATACTAAGGTAAAAACTTAACGATCTTACTAGTTACTTATCCTTAATAGCTATAGATCTTATATTACTATAGATTTTATTAAGTACTATAACTAAAATAAGATAATCCTAGCTATCTTTCCTCCTTACTTAATCTATATACTATAGCCGCTTAATATAGTATTATTTAAGCCTCTCTTAACTACATACTTAGCTAAGCTCTTAATCTATCTTTATAAGAGCTCTAGACTACTCTAGATTATAAAAGGAGACTTCTTCTCTTTATTCTAGAAGGCCTAGATAAGTTCCTTTAAAGAAAAGACTATACTTAAGTCTTTTAAAGCAACGAGTATATTACTAGTTAATCTAGAGGTAATACTCTAAAGGTTTAGTAATCCTACTCTAGATAAGTAGGAATTACGAGAGAGCTCTATATTAATACTTAGTAGATCTAACTAGTAGAAAATAGATCGCCTTATATAATCTATAGTTAAAGATCTAAGTAATAAGGATGCGCGGAAGCTTAGTTAATTATTCTACTCTATCTTAGTTAAGGTCTAGCTACTTAAATACGAGAATAAGGGGCTTAAAGAGGTGCTAGCTATTAAGAAGAAGTATAAGAAGCGTAGTAAACCTCTTAATCTTTAATAACGCTAAGAGTATTATAGTAGAGCTGTAATCTAGTTACTAAAGAAGGTTAGAGAAGCACGTACTTGTAAGAAAGTAAAGGAGCATAAAGAGAGAGAGCTATAACTCTAAAAAGCTAAGAGATCTAAGCTTAGGAAGGCTACTAAGCTATACAAGCTTAAGATAGCTAAGGAGAGGCGTATAGCGAGAGAGGTAGCTAAAGTAGTAAGGGAGAAGGAGAAGGCTAATTAGGTAGCTAAGCGAGCTCGCAAGAAAGAGGCTTAAAACGCTAAAAGAGCTCTTCAACTACCCTAAAAGAGAAAGAGGGAAGCCTCGTGTACGTTTACTTAGAAGAATAAGCGTAGGGAAAAGGTGGTTGATGCTGTAGGTAGTGAGGAGTCCCTAGGAGCTGCATTAGTAGCTCTACTCAAAACTACGCGCTCTGGCCGCAGTGTTAACCTCCCAGGTAAATTTAAGTAGTATAAATTAATCGCACGGGTCTATTTTGTACTCTACTACAAAATCTTATAATAATAGCTATTATAGGTGGTTCTACAGCCTCATGATTAGTTAGAGTAATATGGTGTTCGCCGCGCATTGAGTGAACCGGCGCATTGGGTGCACGGACACGGTAGTGGCGCGCATGCGCGCGTGCCCATCTCGATCACCATCTCGATCATCATCTGAATCTCATGCGCTCATCTAACAATTAGATACTGAGCAATACTAACGAGATAGCAGTAGTACCGATAAAATGGATTCGGTAAATCTTACCTGGCTTGACCTCCCAGACTAGGAGTTTATATTTGCCAACTCCAACCACTTCTCTAGTAGCAACGCCCACCCTATCCAACAAAACCACAATTATTTCGCCGGACCATACAAGCGGTGTCACTAGTAGACTATGTTCGATCGTGCTGTCGGTTCTGTTGAAGTAGTCTTGGATCATAACGACAAGCTCCTCATCATACCGATAAGGCGGAGGACGTAGCACCTACCTGGGGGACCTTAAGCTTCGTTTGTCGTCCTAACTATTCGGTTTCATTATGTATACGGCCACGGGTTTTCCGCCTACCCCGAGGCCGGCAGCGGAGGTACCTTGTTCGCATGTCATACAATCAGCTACCTTGAGAATCGACGGCGGCTCGGTGAATTTTCCGAGTACCCGCTGATGCACACTATCATGGCCATTTGTTCGTCCTCACTTTTATCGTTCCCACTAGTTGAGCACACTTTGGTGCCATGTGCCGAGCCAAGCGGCATACATCCCATTGAGCGCCTGTACACTTCCATAATCTTCGGAACTGGTTTTTCCTCCCTTCGCCTTTCAGCTGCGGCAATCCCTCAAGATGCCAACCATGTTCTTCCGCCTGGTCCACATCTAGCAATATCGGGTCGTGGCATTTTGTAATATGTTGGACGACCGAGGACGGATAATTGTGAGCTGGGAACCGCCTAATGGAATGGAGTGGTAGGTGGTTGTGTGGTATAATCATTGTGAGCGCAGATGTGGAGAGAGCAAGCTCAAGGCCCACATTGAGCTGCGCAGAGCCTGCCTGCCCGAGCCACGAACATAAGTGAAATAGGCTTGATGACTGTATTCGCCGCCTTACATGCTCACGAAAAAGCGGATGTGAGACCGAATTTCATTCTTTCTCTATCAAAAAGTACTAGCTTTCACATATTCACTCTCCACATTGACTGCATGATGCTGTAATCTAATAGAGGCCGTAATCAGCACCAGATGATGCAACCTTGTTGCCGCGGATGACATGTCATCTTCCATTGATCGAACAAATGTGCCTTATTTTCTACATACAGATTAAACCAACCCCGGCTCAAGCTTAGCCGATAACCAAAAATTCTCATACATCGCCACTACAAAGACCTGTTCCATTTCTATGTCATCCCGGTTTTGCATTACCCCCCACAAGCCCCACACCCTTTGACCCTACCATTACCCCTCCAAGCCCAGTCCCTCCCTCCGCCCTTTGGTGTCTAGCACCAACCCTGCCTAACACCCGTTAAGAGTCGATTCACGAGATCGGCCCCAGCCTCGCAGTTGCGAGCTTTGGCTTCGATGAACGTCCCAGTGAGTCATTTGGTGATGAATAGGTGGCCAATGGTACACAAGAACAGAAGGATGCGCATTCCCATGTCAACTGTGGCTTTTATTTGCAGTCTCCAGATCGTATAGCCGATGTCGATAACCTTAAGGGGAAGACGACGATGGCGCCAGTGCCAATAGTGCCAATCATGATTCTGATGTCGGGAGAGGGCATTTTTGTTGCTTAGTTGAAGGTAATTATTCTGATGTGGTGTGTGACGTAATTTGGATTGCTTGGAAATCGAACGTGGAGTTGCAGAATTGGTTAGTATGTTGGCGAGGAAGAAAAGTAACCAGATGTGCCGAAATCAACAACACAAATTAAAAAATGGAGCAAATAGATTTGTGGACGCAGACCATGCTATTACTTCAGATGTGAATTTTTTTCTATATTTCACTTTCTGTTAGCAGGATTTGCCTCCAATATCACATGCGACAAATTGAGCTTTTTCTCCGTTCGCTTAATCAATCCAAGTATTGAATTTTGAGGCTATTAACCTAGTTTTCAAGTGCAGTTGACAATAGTAGAGCAATATGCCTCTCCGGTTCCGGCATGTCGTAAGCTGCGAGGCTGACCCCAGAGAACCCCGCCTTCTTGAGGTGTTTGTCCCACTGATCTGTAGACTGTAGCGGGCTTTCAGTTCTACCATCGTCGACGCCCGCCCACCAGCCTTCGATTGCGCCGAATATCATGTTGAAGTATGGCGTTAACGTGATGAGCTCTACAAGCCCGAGCATTCCACCTACTCTCAGCAATTTGTGGACGTTTTTCAGTGTCTGGCTGAGAGAGGAAGTAGCATGGAGACAATTTGTAGTGACAATGATATCGTAGGCATGCGCCTCAAAGCCTTGAGCTGCAGGATCTTCCTCGATGTTCAGTCTTTCGAAATGCAATGATGACTTCCATGTCTCTAGCTCGATCTCGGCAGTCTTGAAGAATCGAGAGGAAATGTCGGTATATACATACTCTTTGCAGAATGGTTCACCACGAGGGCTGCAAACTTGGAGAATCCGACGCGTCGTAGCTCCGGTTCCAGCCCCAATTTCTAAGATCCTGAGGTTTTTCGTTTTCAAAGACAAAGTCTTAATGACTTCAGCAATGTACTGATTTGTCCGGGAACATTCGTCTGCGGAGTAGATGCGGAATAGTAATTCGTTTGTAAGTATGTGCTGAAGCGGATACGTCTCGCCCGTAAGCAAGCGAACCAATTCGGGACCAAACCAGGCGATGGCTTCACCTTCGACACCCAAATTAGAAGCAACTTCTTCCATATCCTCTTTAGAGGTTGGGCTCTGCGCTATGAGTGCTTGTCCCGATGCTGAGTTCGCGAAGTCTTTCATCACTTTCCACCAGTGAAGCCGGTAATCCTGCTTCACAGGCAAACTGCGATCTTCGACATGCCGGACTGCCCGACCAATGTACCGAGCGCACAGAGCAGAGCCGATATTAAATTTCTCGTCAGGGGAAATTCCTATTTCGTCAGATTGCAATGGAATTGCGATAGACTGTAACTCCTCCGCTGTAACAGAAAGTTGGTCAAGCAAGTGGTTACATTGGATGTGACCCATACTTTATCTCATTGGATAGTAGAGGCGGGATAAAGGGCGATGGGAACTTTGAAGGCACAAAATAGAAGTCCTAAACTGCTGTTTAAGCTATTTTGAAGAGATCAAGGGTATTGTGTAGCTCTAGGCACCCCAGCAGTTATACGGCAATATTAGTAAGAGGACGAAAAACGGCTTTGGCTGGTCTAGCTGATCGAGACCTCTTCACCGAATAATAGCCCCAAACGCACAATTACGTCACGATACCGAATTACAGTCGGCGGTTCGATCAAAGGTATCTTTAGAACAGTGGTTCCTTTGATTGTTCGACCAGTGAGGGCACGCTATCTAAGTCGCGTATCGGCAAGTTGACCTAATTTGGAACTACACCTTCCCAAAGCGGCCGCAATTACCGCATCGAGGCGAAATAAATCCAATAGTGATCAGAATCCCGAATGTGGTATTGCGCACTTGGTATATGAGGCAAGCGACCCGCGGCATCTTCCGTGGAGCACGACCTTTATTGTCAATTCAGGACCAGAATTACGCCTGCTTGGGTGTGGCCCGTATCCCTTACCTGACTATTTTTCCTGGTATGAACTCTATGGCAGAAAACTTGGAAGACGCCAAGGCACATCTTAATGAGCACGGCTGGGTTAAAGTTTCATCCGTGCTTAGCAAACAAGAAGCCGCTCACGCATTGGAACGTCTATGGGTTGCAAAAGCGGCCTCCGAAAGCAGCGGGGAAGCAACTTTCCAGCCGATATTGGATCCAAATTCCTCCAATGTGCGAGTTTTCTATCTTCCAGAGCTCGATGAATTGTTTCGCGACATGCTCGTCGACCCTACAAGCCTCCAATTGACCGAGTCTGTATTAGGCCCAAAATTTCTTGTCAGCAATTTCTCTGCCAACATAGCTCGCCCCGGTGCAGAGAGCATGGCACTGCATTCCGATCAGAGTATCGTTCTCCCAGAGCCATGGCACAATATTTGGGCTGTCAATGTTATTTGGTGTCTCACACGAATGACTAAGGAGAATGGTGCAACCCTTTACATTCCAGGCTCGAACAAATGGACATGTTGGACGGATGTTCCTGAAAACGCACCCGAGCTTTTGGTGCCTTTCGAAGCAGAGGCTGGAGACATTGTTGTCCTTGATGGTCGGTTATGGCATACATCAGGTCGTAATGTTACCGAGAATGAAGATCGCGCTATACTTTTCGCCTATTATTCTGCGCCGTACATGCGTCCGTTGACAAACTGGAGTGCAAAACTCCCAAAAGAGCTTCAGGAAAACCTGAGCCCGAAACTGCACGAGATGCTTGGCCTGAGTCATATTGGTTACGTTGTTCATGGGGACTTGACATATATGAACAAGAAATATCCTAGTACAATGGAGGATACAAGCCATGGTATCGGCGGGTGAGAATATGCATATTTTGTAGCTATTCTTGTTAGATGGAATATTTAAAGTGTTTATGAAGCGGTTTATGAGATTATGATGCTGCATCTATAACAACCTCACATGGCAACAATTGGTAGCACGCAGCTCGCGTGTAACAACTTGGCAAACATACAACATAAAAGGCAAATATTCAAAGGCAATGGCTAAATGTATATAGGCAATCTATACTTGAATTATTGCGTTCATCGTAATAGTTATGAGCCCCGATATTGACAGAGAATCTCGTTCACTACGATTGATTGGCGCCTACAGTTGGGACTACGATAGGTCACATGTTACGGAGCCTCCAACAAGCTGAGAACTTTGATTGAGTCAGACCCCGCGATCACCTGAGTGGCGTCATCCTAGACCGATCTGACAGCTGGCATAAGTGGCTGTTTATTCGAAAGGATACTGCACGGAAGAACGAACTCGGGAAGTACATTAGACCCTACCATAGAGGCAGGCTACTTTGCCTACGTTAATGGTACTAATTGAGCCACGACTCATGGATGAGGGACAGCCCGGAACAAAAGTTCTCGTATTGCGTTGGCTGTCCGCCAAATTTGCCAGCCGGGCATATAATCAATCAATCGATCAAAGCTCAGCAACGGTCGTGCCTATATTTCCCAAGCTTTCTGGATACTGCTACTAGTATAGTAAAAAAAGCTTGCAAGAATCTTAATCTTAATTATATAGAGTAGCCGCGCAGCCAAGTACGAAAACATATCTGTATTAGCAGAAGAGAATTATCGAGTTGCAACTCAAACTAGATCTATGCGTAAAATATCGTTAATGCTGCAGAAATATTTATACTGCGTGTTTGATATCAAGAAAATTTGAATCGCTAGGTACATCTTCCTGCACTGATTGAATGCGCCGAAGCAGTTCACGGTGCTTCTGGCTTCGTGGTTCGATCTTCCAGGCGAATGGTTTGGGGCGATTAACCATGCCAGCAACACATTCGAGCTTCACCGGGATATCATTTCCTTCTGCGTCTTTATCTTTCCGAATGTCGAAGACAGCGAGCATCTGAACGATGGTGATATAGATACTCGCATCCGCGAAGAATCGGCCCGCACATGATCTTCTACCGTAGCCGAAAGCGAGGTCACTGGGGTCAGGCTCATTCAGTGGCGCCATGTAGCGCTCAGGTCTGAATACATCCGGATCCGGGTATTCCTTTGGATCATGCAGGAACCACCAAAGAGATGGAAGCAGGTATGATCCTTTGGGAATGAGATATTCACCATAGAAGATATCTTCCTCTGATTTATGAGTTAGACCCATCGGTCCTACAGGATTCCACCTCCAGGCTTCTTTGACGATGCCATCAACATAAGGCATGTTCTTCCGATCGTCAAACGTTGGAAGTCTCTCGGCCCCGACAACTCGATCAATCTCTTCTTGCGCCTTTGAAACTACTTCAGGGAACATGACGAAGGCGAGAATAACACTCTGCATAATGGCTACTGTACTGTCAGAGCCCGCCGCATACATACTGACAGCTGTCCACTTGATGGCTTCTTCGTCTTTTGGATCTAAATTGGGGTTCCCGCCATTTTTCGCTGTGGCATACTCCAGTAGATTGGAAACATATGACGGCCTGTTGGCCTTGAGTTCCATCTGACGCTTGACAAAGGCATAGGGAAGCTCGGCGGCTTGTTCGTTGATGGCTCGGAATTGTGCAGCAGTGTTCCGGTAAGACATCCCAGGAAACCAATCCGGAAGGTACTGGATTGCGGGGATGGCATCGACAACCCATGATAGAGGTACAAATGCCAATGAAAGATTGTCCATAGCATGCTCAATTAACTCCACTAGGGGGTCGGCTCCGTTTCTATCGATTTCATATCCGTACATGATCTTCACAATGATGGCCGCAGCAAGTCTGTGAACACGTTAACCAACAAGCCTACATACTTACTATGGCAATTTGGATGATTAACCTACGTTTTTAAATATACCATCATTTTTTCAGGATTGTTGAATGTCTGGAGGACGAATTGCAGGGCTTCTTTCTCCTGTATTGGCTGGAAGCCAGCTGACAAGCCTTTGGTTCCAATCTCTTGATGGACCATCTTCCGATGCAAGCGATACTTTTCATCGTACTGATGAGTAATGAGGAAATTTTCGAAGCCCGCAAGTGTAGCAAAGTTTAGCTGCGGTCTTGCTGACGTCTTTTGGGCTTTCTTCCCCATGACTGCATAGGCAGCGTCCTTGTCATGGAATATAATGAGTGGTAGGCCCATGACATTGACCGAGCTGATGGGTCCAAAATGGTCTTTGTGCTTGAACCAATGTTGAAATTCTGGTATCCCTTTAGGAGGAAGATCCAGGACATTTCCAACGATAGGTAAAGGTTTTGGTCCAGGTGGTAGGTGACAAGCTGTTTTTCGCTTGCCCACCGTCTGGTAAACCAACAGAGCAAAAATGGCCACCAATGCGGCGGCACCAATTTGGATAGATGGAATAAAAGCCATAGCGGTATAATGGTTGATAAGTTGAAGTGTGGCGAGAATAAATGTTGTAAGTGAAGATTACCTACAAGCATTCCACACGAGGTGAATGATTAATGATCTTACGGGGCATAGCCAGAACGAGACTTCGGTACCCGAAATAATGATACCAGTACGGATTAGGAGATGGCAGGTCCGAGGCCTTTAAGTGCGTTTAAGAGCTCTGCCAGCGGATCGGAACGTTCCAAATTTGGTCAGACCTCTTGCAGGGATGATACGCGTTGTCCTGAAAAGAGAATACGAGAAAGATAGAAGAGGAAAGTTTCGTTTTCGCGAAGATTCTCCTTAAAACTAGCAAAGCATGCAGACCCACGTGCTGGCGAGAGAAAATCAGCATATGGCAAGCAAGGCCCACAGTCGAGATTATGATATAAGCTAGTAGGCCTTCGACTGCTCGATAAGAATCTTTCGCAATACGTATTCGGTGTTTTTCATCTTAGTCGCTTCTTTCCATAATGTCAACTGCAACCAAAGAACTTTTCTTGGTGCTACTAAAACGTTCAAGTGAATACATCAAGACTCTGTATCTATTTGGAAAATCCGATATTCCAGCTGCAACGTTGCCCACTGTAAGCTTGTCATATACTGTACTATGTATGTCACTGATTCTCCGGCAGGTTGCCATAGGACTTGTGCTCACAGGGTCGCCTAGTCTGCCTGCGCTGCTTGAGGGAATATTGTGGAATCAACTACATTTGCTTACGTTCCAGGTACGTCTTAGAAGCTCGACAAGAAAAACCAAAAATTCATGTGCATACAGGTCAAGAATCAGGTCAGTTCAACTAACGTCCCCTTGGAGGAAAATGAAATACTTAAACAAAAGTTGAGATCAACGGCATTGAAGAAGATCGACTTGCGAAACCGCATCGACCTCTTCCTTCTGGTCGAATTACGACTAAAAATGCGCAAATCCTTTACCACTGTCTTTTCCTATGCATGTGGCTTGCGAGCTTGAAATCCCAGACCTTGCTTTGCACGTTTGTGTATTCAGTGGCGATTTTAATTTATAACGAAGGGGGACTTGCCGCAATCCCTGGTGTAAAGAATGTCATCGGCGCTGTGGGTCTCGCGTGTTACTGCTGGGGAACCACAATTATTTTTGGTGACATTTTGTGAGAGACCGAATACTGCCGAACCTTTTCTCTAACTCGCAACAGATCACGGAAAAGAGCTCTGTGGGATGAAAGCTATCGCCGTTTTCATGATCGGCTTCATATTTGTGACCACTGTCAGTAAATTCTCACCGTCTGCATTAGTATGATTCTAAATGCGTGATAGGGGCACGCTCAAGATTTTCGGGACCGTGCGGCTGATGCACTGATGGGCCGAAAGACAATTCCTCTTGTGCTTCCCCAGCCTCTTGCCCGTTGGTCGCTTGCAGCCTTGATCGCAGCCTGGACGATGGGTCTCATTGCTTTATGGAGACCGCCCTTTGTAATCAGCATCGCTTTTGCAATTTTGAGCCTTCGGACTTTAGGCGGGTACCTTGCAAGTTATGACGAGAATGACGATTACACGTCTTATGTGTATTATGGAGTGAGTCGACGGGACCTACTTGAGTGTTTAGTTCTGACCTCATGTTAACAGTTCTGGCTGTTGGGGAGTAACCTCCTTCCTCTATTTCCTCGAATGAGAGGAGAGTTTCAGAAAGACTGCGGCTGGATTACATAAAGAATCAAGCAATGAGCCGAGAAAGGGGGAGGAGAAGTTGCTTGATTGATAGAATTTATCTAAGTAAGTGAGTATACATACTCCTGTTACATAGTACATTATGAGACGTGCTACTCGTAACCATGAGTTGATGTCAATGAAATTCAGACTGATACATATCTCTCGAATGAACAATGCCTAAGAAATTTCGAATGATGTTGTTTGTTCCGCTGTAGTTTGTTCTACTGGTGTCGAATCGACAGCGATTATGGTCGACAGTAGCAAGGTATTGTGCTTCTGTGCTTTTCATGACCTTTCGTTCTCTCTTTACCAACACCTGTTCACTACCCCTCCAGTAGATCAAGTTCTATGCTGGAGCAGAGAGCTAGATATTCTCTAGTGTCAAGGTTTATTCGTTCATGGCATAGCAGCTATAATTAAATTATAATATTTATACTCGATATCCGGTCTTTGGAATGTAAGCAATAATGCCTACTTCTTCGATACAATTGACCTAGGCTTACAAAATCTAAGAGTGATATTTGTACACAAGTATCGTTTGCGGAAAGAGTCATTATTGGGACTATATATCTAAAGAATATACCGAGTTTATGTCTCCCGTGCCGGTATCAACCTATAGAATCCCAAGGTCTTCCTCTTCAGCAAAATCCTTTCGCGACTTAAGTATTATAGAAATTAAATCGTTTGCCGCCGTCGGCTGAGAAGATAAGGAATGGCAAGTCGACCTTTGGTATATAACTAAGTGGGCTGGATTGAAAAATGAGTAGAACGACCAGCCCAGGACTGATGTGTGCGATAGCCTTACGTTCAGCCCCCAATTAACAAGCAGGGGAATCGATCGATTCCCTCTAAGCTGGTAGCGTCCTGCTCAATAAGCGCTTGCCCCGAATCTAAGTTTACAGAGGCATCTAAAGTCTTCTACTAGAGACGTTAATAGTCCTGCTTAATATTAATTAATCATCACGCACTTCTTGGACAGCCCAGTCATTATAGCGAGCGGAGAGAACGGAATAGATACTAAACATTTCTACTTTTAAGGGTGCTCGCTGATCGGATTGTAGAGGTATGACAGCAGACTCCAGCTGCTTGGCCATTACCAGCAATACGTCCAGCAAACGAGGCCCCTAGACGACGTGTCCATTCCTCTCTTCATCATTAGCATAGCGCATGAATTCCATGTCAGCCCACCCTTTCGCGACCTGCTCCTCCAGCAATGATCTCCAAGTGGGGAGGCCACCAAAGTAGAACATAATCCTAGCGGTTCGACCCGGAATGTTTGTGCCGGCAAACCACGAGCGCTGCTCGGTAGCAGACTTCCCCAACAAGGACGAGTTCCAAATTCCTTCAACATGGTCAGTCCATCTTTGTGCCGCCTTTTTGCTTACATTGATCGTAGCAAATTTATTCGTCTCCATGTGGTGGATAATTTTTCCAATCCAGTTCATTCCGGGTTCTAGGAAGGTTGGTAGGTTTCCTATAGGCATGTGAGGGCCACAGACAATGAACATGTTGGGAAAATCTGGAACGAGCACGCCAGCAAACGTCTCGAGTTTCTTATTCCAGAAATCTCTTAAAGGTGTTCCGTTGGTGCCTTTAATATCGATTTGGTTCATTGCACCCGTGCCAGCGTCGAAGCCCACAGCCATGATGATTATGTCAACCTCGTGCTCAGTCCCAGAGCCCGTTCGAATACCCTTTTCGTACAATTCGATGTCCTGTTGGCTGATATCGACCAGTTTAACGTTCCGTTTATTAAAAGTTTCGTAGTAGTAGCTTCCAGCAGGTGTACGCTTTGCTCCAAATAGGTGTTTTGGGCATAACAGCTCCGCTGTGTCCTGGTCATGTACTATTGCGCGAATCTTTTGTCGGATGTACTCCGCAGCGACCTCGTTGGACTCTGGGTCCATAAAGATATCACCAAAAGTTTCTAGTTGAAAGTAAAAACCACCTTTCTCCCAGCCACTATCAAGGACTTGCTTGATATTCGTGGCATCCAACCCTTTGAGTATCCGCCCCGGTGTTCTGAACGCATGGCCAGCCAGGTTCTGCGAGGCCATCTCCCAGATTGAATCATGATTGTTTTTGATGTCGGCTGATTCGTATTCGTCAATAGAATGATCTCGCGCAGGGAGTACGTAGTTGGGTGTGCGTTGAAATACTGTCAAATGTTCCGCAATATGGCCAAGTTTAGGAATGATGTGTACTCCTGTAGATCCTGTGCCAACGATAGCTATGCGTTTGTTTTCGAGGCTGATCTTGTGCGCTGGCCATTTTGATGCTCGATATACTTCGCCGGAGAAGGTCTTGAGGCCAGCAATATCAATAGGTTTCGGTACAGACAAGACTCCAGTAGCAGGAAGGAAGTAGCGGCAGGTCTTCTTAGTTCCATTCGCCGTAATGATATTCCATAGCTTGTCCTTATCACTGTAGTGTGCAGCCGCAATCTTTGTGCCGAACTCGATGTGCTTACGTAGATCGTAACGGTCTGCCTTATTGATTAGCAAGATGTGCAACGCAGCTTTAGCGAAGATGGCAACAGACCAACTATACGACTTAGGTATAACTGAATCTCCTCCTGAGTAGGGAACCTGTTGCGAAAATTCCACTCCTCCAACAGGTCCGGCGCGAAGTTCAGCAGGTAAATTGACGATTCGCCATCCGTTTGTGCACCAGGGTAACGATTCCAGAACCACGTACCGCCAACGTCTGAGGCGGTATCGAAGCACCTCACTGTTAATCCTAGCCTATCTAATTCCCACAGTGACCGTATGCCACTAAAACCCGCACCAATCACAATGGCGTCGTAGTCGGTAATAATCTTTGACATAATAAAGATTTAGTAATAGCAAAACGAAGGTCGATTTGCACAATGCGAAGAGTAGCTCCCTATATCCTGAGAGTTATCTAGCTAGAATAGTATCCTTGCCTCCGCTTATATATCGGCAGCCATTTTGCACATTCGTGTTGGCTAGATTGGATAGTTGGGCAGCCTATCCCATACCAAGTATCGGCTCAGAACCACACGTACTAGTAGGGGGTACCACTACCATCGGTAATGTTTTTTAGTGTTACTTCTAGGCTATTAGACCTTCATACTTTTGTCGGCTGTAGTGTACGTAGAGCCTAGTTAGTGTCAGCGCCGAATTTCCTAATTAGGAAATAGTACCGAAAGTTCGGTATACTCGCCACACTAGTTAAGAGACTGCGTCTCTTAGCTGTAGATAGCTTAATACTATTTTTATATATAAATCTATCTTATAGTATTAGTAACGATATAATATAGAGATAATTTAAAGTTCTAAAATAGTTAACTTTAAGTAGTATATATATACTATATAAAGTAGTAGTTTTAAGTAATTTATATATAAATTAGTAGACTTACTATATAATTATAATATATAAGTTAGGTAGCTACTATAGAGAGCTAGAGGCCTTATCTTATATAACTACTTAATATAGCTAAAAAGTAAGGCTATAAAATAGTTAAATTTAAGTAGAGTATATATATAATATAACGTGGTTTACTATCGAGCGCCCTACTCTACCGAGCGCCCTACCCTAATTTACTAGTAAAAATTAATAAATTACTACCTAATATCTCTAGAACGACTAGGTAGAATTAGCTAGAAAATTTACTAGTAATAGATATATATATATTCTATAATCTATTAGAATTTATAGTTAGTACCTCTAATATTACGTAAGCTATTAGAGCTTAAAGTAAATTTTTCTACTATTACTACTTTCTTATATAACTATTAAACCGATATAGCTATAGCTTTAAAATTTTAAATATAGATTTTAATTATATTAAATAAAATTATTTGAAAGTAAGGTAGGCTATACTAGATTGGGATTAGTACCTATAAGGGTTAGAAGGATTAAGCGAGATAGTCTTCTATCTTTAATAACTTAGTTAATATAGAAGATATCTCGATGCAAATTTAATATAAGGTATAAGATATATAGTTCTATATATAGTAAAAGTTATAGCTAATTATTATTAGAATCTATAAAGTTATAAAGTAAAAACTAGTTTCTTAAGCTACTCTACTTCTTAAGCTAATAGCTTACGTAATATTAGAGGTACTAACTATAAATTCTAATTGATTATAGAATATATATATATCTATTACTAGTAAATTTTCTAGCTAATTCTACCTAGTTATTCTAGAGATATTAGGTAGTAATTTATTAATTTTTACTAGTAAATTAGGGTAGGGCGCTCGGTAGGGTGGGGCGCTCGATAGTAAACTATATTAGAGTTATAATTTAGAAACTATTACTTACTAAAGTACTATATTATAATATATTATTAGTTAGCTTTATACTTATATACTATAGTATACCTAATCTTCTTAGTATCTATCTTTATATATATATTTACTATAGCTTAAGCTATAGTTATAGTTAAAATACTAGAGTTTTTATTACCTTTAAGATACCTTTAGCTAACTTTTTAGTATTACTATTATTTAGTATAGATTATACTTTATAATATAAGTAGATCTAGTATATACTTTAACTTACTTAAGTATACTAAATAAGTATATATTTAAGTAGTCTTAATAATTCTACTTAGTAAGCTACTTTTTAGCTTTATTAATAAACTTATTATCTATACGTAATAAGTTAAGTATTTATAAACTATTCGGCCTAACTCTTAGGGGCCTATATAGAGGCCTCTCTCTTATATAAGAGAGAGGCTAGTTAAAGAATATAGATCTATCTTTACCTTACCTATCTACTATACGCCTACGTACGGCTCTCTATCTAGAGAAGTAAGCTAATCGATACTTATTATATTTTAAAAGATCTTTATAGTAGTAGTAGTACTTTAGCTATAGCTTAGTACTTTTATTTAAACTTTTAGCTTATAGTAGGTTTTATAACTATATATTTACTTACTCTTATACTTTTTTAACTATAGATACCTTAAAAGTTTATACTTTAATACTATCTATTATATAAAAAAATTTAACTTTATTAAAATTAGTATAGCTAATATATATAGCTACTTTAATATAGTATTTATAGTAGTATTTAAGAAGTTAAAAATAAGCTATATTATATAGCTAAAAATTCTATAATATAAAAAGTAGTAATATAAATAAGATTATCTTATAATAATTATAGTATTTAAAAAACTATAAAGTTAAGTAAGGAATAAACCTATCTAAGATAAGTAGTTTATAAGTACTTACTTAGTACTATACTAAGTAAAAGTAAAAGTAAAAGTACTTTAATTACTTTACTATAAGTATATTATTAGTATAGATACTACTACTTAAAATTATACTATAATTATAAAGTATAGATATTTAAGTATATAATTTTTTAAAATATAGTTATTATCTATACGTAGTAGCTCTTACTATTACGTACTATAGAGTATATATAGTAAGAGCTACTAGAAAAGGGGTAACTAGATATATAGGCCTATAGCCTATACGTCTAGTTCTCCTATATAGATCTTAGATTAATTATACGTAGAAGAATAACTATAAATTATACCTTTACTTAAGAGAGTTAACTCGAATACTATATAATATTATATAAAGCTTACTATATACTTTCGCGCTATAGAGGAAGCCTACGAATAGTTATAGAACCTTTAGTATTATAGGTATTTTTCTTCTTTCTCTAAAGAGACCCTTTTAACTCTTTTATAAGAAATTCTTAAATTAATCTAAGAGAATATATAAACTATAAGTATATAAACTCTTTTAAAGAGTTATAACTTCTATAAGATTTTATTTACTATATTAAATATACCTATTATTTAAACTTATCTAAAGCCTACTAAATACTTTTTATAATTTAAATTTTTCGTACTCTTACTTAAAAAGATATATATTTTCTACTAATAAACCTATAATATCTATCTTTAAGCTAACTTACTAAATAGTAGATAAAAGTAAGAAATTATCTTAGAATAACTTTATTAAAAATCTATTAACTTTCTAATATATAACTTTAAATAGCTAACTCTACTAAGAGTTAAAGTAAAACTATATAAAGAAACTAGATAATAATATTTTATTCGTTTATAACTAGAAGAATATAAGTATAAAATTATATATATAAGTTACTACTATTAATATAGTAAAGGTGTAGTTAAATTAGAAAACTACAGTTTTAGTACGTAGGTGATTATAATTAATTCTAGCTAGGTTGCACGCGTACGATATTTATCCTGCGTACGCACGCGTAGGAGCCGCTAAGGCCGTAACTAGGCCTAATTAGGTATTAGGCCTAGTTGTAACCTTTAGTAGTTACTCGTGCGTTGGTTTAACTCCTAATACTAACTATCTTTTCTTTATTAGTATAGTAACTATCGCCTAAGACGCGAGTAGTTACTTACTATAATAAAAATTAAATCCCGCTTTATACTTAGTTTCCTATTCAGGCTAGTACTATATCTATCTATCTCCCTTATACGTCTCTATATTACTATTGGATACGATCTTATTATTATAATTAGTCGTACTCGTAGTAGTAAGGTTCTTATTATAGTTAACCTATCCTTATATATAGAGCTTAAGGTTATTACTATTAATAAGAGTCTCTAGTATAGCGTTAGAGTTAGACTTCGTTATTAAGTCTACTAGGTTATCGCGCCTATTAATCTATCTAATATCTATAAGGTCTCCTTACTTATATACTTAGCGGAGGGCTATAATATTAATTATTAGTCGTTTCTCCTTAGTTATACTAAGCTTTACTAGGCACTTATATAATAATAGTAAGTTAGTATATATAATAATAGGGATTTTTAGGTAATTAAGTCGAGTTATAATTATATCAATAGTACTACTAATAGTAATAGTAATATCAACGCTATAAGCTATTATATAGATCTTAGATACTAATACGCTTCTAGTAACACGTTTGCACTTAATTAATAACTAGTAGATAATATTACTATAGATTTTAAATATATTAGTATTATTTATTATAATCTTATTTCCTAGAACGATTATATATCCTATCTATAAGCTTATATCCTTATTATTAGCGAAGGAGGTATTAATAAACGTAAAGAGCTTAAGGCTGTTTATATTAAGTTGTACGTAGTTAAGGCTATAGTTAATATTATCCTTCTACTATTTAATTCGCTTATTTAATCTAGATATTTCTTCTTTAGAGGGGTTAGTTACCTAAGTAGTAGCGGCTATATTAAAGCTTACCTCTAGTTAATAGATTATTGTAATATACGCGCTATATACTTACTACTAGATATATAACTTTTAATTATATATAAGCTCTAACTTATTACCTTAGCGTTTCTACTAGAGTACTATTTTACTGTTATAGAGCGTAATAATATAGCCGTTAAAGGTTATTAGCTCTATACTATTAAGTACTTACTTCTCCTTAGTACTAAAGCGGAGCTCTTAGATCTCTCTATCTATAAACTATTAGTTAGAGAGACCGAGGGTATCGTTAGTCTATATACCTACGATGCTAAATCCTACTACGGTAGGCTTAGAGATAAGTACGTATAAGTCGTACGTAGAGGTCTCTATCTAGAGCTTCTCTATGTAGTATTTAAAGTAGGTAGACTACTAATATACTCCTACCTCTGCGATGCTATATAGGGGTTTAACAACGACTATAATAGTACTATGTAGATATATCTCCTTAAGTTATAAAGGGAGGTTAGTAATAATTATATACTATAACTAATCGTCTAACTGCGTATACGCCTAGGTAATATCTTAGAGCTATAGGATTATCCCGTTATAGATTATCAATAGCGCGAGGGCGATAATAACTTATTAGCTTACTTATTAAATAGTTAGGCTTTATATTAGTATAAGCTTCTTACTATTATCTGCGTATCCTTAGATAACTAGTTATAACTTCTTATAGGGCTAATTAGTCGTTTTACCCTTTACTTTATTAATAATACGTAACTTAAATATATAGATTCCGCTATATTTAGTAGGGTCGTATTACTTAAATCGAAAGACTCTACGCGTAATCAATGCGTCGATCTTAGTTTTTATAGATAGCTTAAAGGGTATACCTAGGGTTACAATCTTTCCGTTAGCTCGTAGTTCCTACGCGAGGGCGTAATTATCCTATTTGCGTTGCGTAAGATAGATCTTATTAATAAGATTATCTATTACTATCTTTAGTTTATTCTTAGAGCCCTTAAGGCGGCTATAGTAGCGGCGAGGTTACTTGGGTTCTATCTCTAGCGTATACTCGTTATTATTAATATCTACTCCTTTATCTCTATTATCCTTATCTAAGTTCTTAGGGTTAATAGTTATTAAGTTATCTTAATAATATAGGCGGACGATAGTTATCTAGAACGTTATCTATCTACTATTAACGTCTATAATAGTAGTAGTCTATTTATTATTAAGAGCGAGTAGTGTATATAGGCTAGTCTATCCTTTATTTTTATACTAAACCTTAATATCACTTTAAAGAGGTAACTAGAGCATCTTACTAACGTTTAGGCCGTTATAAGTAGTAAGCGCGTTATTAATCTATTACGCTACCTTAATCTTATAGATCTCTACTATTACTTTCTTAATTGCATTTACTTAGGCTATAACTAATAGAGATAGTAGAGAGAGCTTCATTATTTATAGGTATATACTAAAGATAAGAAGCGTTAGGACGAGTCTATTAGGTCCTATAGTGTCGTTAATAGCCTTTATAGCTATCTATAAGATATACTCTAGTATAGTAGTATAGCTAATATCTACGTAGATAACGTCGTACGTAAATTAGACCGTTATATAATAGTATTCAACCTTCCTAATAGAGTTGTAGGCTTTAACTAGTACCTTATTCACCTTAATTACTATTAAGTTAGTATTATTAATAAACTCCTTACTAATGAAGTTCTTGCTAGCGTCTATTAAGATAATATTAGGTAGGCTAATATATATATTAATCTATATAGTACGCAGTATATTCTATATAGTACTTACTTATATATCCTAGAGAAATCGTATAGCTTAGAAGGTAGTTACTTTATCAATAGCGTAGAGAATAGGTTTCTAATTAATATATATTATATTAACGATTACTTAAAAGTTGAAGTTAATATCGTTACGTATCGTGAACTTGAATCGTCTAGGTACCTTACTATAGAGCTAGTATTAGTAGTATACTTTAGTAATACTCTTAATTACTTTCTAGCTTACGTTATTATATCCTACTCGTAATAGTACCTTATAGAATTATTTAGTAGCTAGGTAGCTAAAGTATTAATAAAGCTACCTTAGTTCTATCTCTATTAAGTAGTAGATAGCTATTTTAGTAGCGTTATAGAGTAGCTATAGATATCCCTATTTATAGACAATAGGGTACTTCCTATCCTTATATACTAAGGCGTTATTAACGTTGTTTAGATAGATACTATATCTATCTATATCTACTAGGTAGAGTAGAAAGGGCGTATTTATTAGTATAACTATAAAGTTAATTATACTAAAGGGTATATCTACTCTAATATCTCTAATTAAGATATACTCTAGATTATCTCTAAATCTAATATAGTATTAGCTAGCCGTAGATTTATTAACGTGGATATTATCGCGGATAAGCTATAGGGCCTTAACTTACTCTCTACTAGCTATTAATATACCCGCTACTCCTATATCTAGTATAATACCCTAGAATACATTCTTACTATAGTAGGAGTTAAACGTGAATATATATATTTCCTCCCTTACAGTCCTATTATATAGGTCGGCGCTAGTAATAGTATATATAGTTATAGTATTATTAAGAGTAGTAGTAATAAGTTACCTACTTATATTACTATACGTTATAGTATAGAACTAGTTATTATAGCCTACGTAGTATGCATTAAGATTATTGTTCTCGTCTCTATTACTACTCTTATTATCGCTAGTATTAATACCTTAAACCTAGCTAGAAATATCTTATAGTCTAGGTTAATATCGTATTCTTAAGCGTATATATAGAAGTACTATTATAATCTAGCGCGCTTATTATTTAAGTATCTTATTAACTAGTAGCCCTACTTACTATAGATAAAATACTTCTTATAGTTCTATAGATAGTATCTTTTACCTTAGTCGTTATAATAATTAGAGGGATAGTTAGGGGGAGGGCTATACTTACATTAGTTATTACCGCGGCTATTATTATAGTTATACTATTAATCGTCGCTATAGTTACTATTATAGTTATACTATTAGTTAGTATAGTATATATTATTATTATTAAGGCGTCGTAATCTATAGGCGTTAAACTAAGTACTATTGTTATAACGCGTCTATATACCTATAGCGCTTCTAAGGTCTATAGCTACTCTCTTAAAGGTTGTAGATAGTTAGATTAAGACGCTACTATACGCTAGGACTCCTTAATACGTAGATACTAGTTAGCTAGCGAGGCTACCCTTACTACTACTAAAGTTCTAGACAAGTCTTAATAGGTATATTATAGTTATTTAATAATAATCTTAAGATATTACGCGATATTCTTATTAGGGTTTATTGCGATAATTTCCTTAAGTATAGAAGTGCGCTACTCGTTTAAGAAGAGCTAATAATTCTCTAGTATATAGAAGTATCCTTAGATCTTAGTAATTATCTCTATAAAGGTTAATCCCTTCTACGTAAGGTACTAGTAATAGAATAACTATACTTTTCCCTTAAGTATAGTACTAAACGCTATATTATATTATTCTAGGATAACGCTAGCTTTAGCGTAGAGATTATAGAAAATATTTAGCTTAACGTTAAGTATATTGTAAAGGTCGCTAGAGAACTTTATATCGTCTGTGTAGAGCTTAATAAGGTCAGTAAGTGCGTATATACTAGGTAGTTACTATAGTTAAGTTAGTAGCGGCGTCGCCTACCCTATAGTAGATATTAGGGTAGTAGCTATCTATCTTAGATATAGTACTACTATCTATTGGTATTTAAAGTTTAGGTTAATTATAGCGAGAGTAAGGTCCTTCTTAGGCTATAGCGGGTAGGTATCTATATTAAGGAGATTAACGAATTACTCTATAATAGTATCTTATTAGTTAAGTAGTATATAGATACTATATAACCTAAATAAGTCCTTT
>JAJTIZ010000262.1:0-35337 GCA_021365335.1 Phaeosphaeriaceae sp. PMI808
CCATGTATATATATAGCGCTCTCTCTACATAGCTTCAAATCAATGATCCATCTCCTACTCATTCCTGAGCTGCTCGACTCGCAACAATATATCTAGGTTATAATCTATATTATCGTATAACCTATTATCTAAGTACTTATTATTATATTCCTCTTCTAGTTTACTATTCGGTTCTATAGGCTCGAGGTCTAGTAACCTAGATATAACTATAATAGTAGATAACTAAGTTTAACCTTAGATTACCTATAAATCTAATATACCTCTTTAACTTAGTAAGCCTTTAGTAAGATAGAACTTATTAGGTAAGTATAAGGTTATTTAAGTAAGCTTAGATTTTATTAAGAAGTAATTTATATATAATCTAGTATTCCTATACTTCTACTAGTCTAAGTTAGGTTAAGAAACTCTTTTATTTACTTTCTAGGAATATCTTAGTAAACCTATTAGTAGTTATCTCTATTAATAGAGTATAGGCTACTTTAATTTAACTAGCTAATACCTCTTACCTTAGCTAGTAGTTATAGATATTAACGTACCTTAGTTTAGTTTAGAGTTTAGCTAGTTCTTTAGTAATAAGCTAGATTATTTAAGTATTATTATACTAGAGAGTAATATAGCTTATTAGTAGTTTAACTTTTAGCTTATCTAGTAATTATTATATAAAGATAGCTTCTTTAGCTACTTAAGATAGAGTTAGTAATTTAGCTTTAGTTATTAAGGTAGTAACTATATCTTATTTATTAGCTCTCTAAATAATAAGGCTATTAAATAGTTTAATTATATATTCTTAGGGGCTCTTTCTATCTAGAGTATTATTAGTAAAAGAGGTATTACTAGCTACTTAAAGTATATTACCTCCTTTAAGTTAGAGTACTTTCTATCTTATACTTAATAGATATATAAGTACTTAGTTAGTAGCTTCTTAGTATATAGTATTTAGGTTTATAAGGAATTAAGCTAATTATAATATTATAAATACTATATCTAGTCTAGTAGTTACTATAGTAAATAGGAGTAAGCTAATTTTTTACTAGTACTTATTAATCTTAAATAGTATTACTAAGCTAGTATAAGACGAGAGCTTAGAAGTAGCTATTAGAGTATTATAGTAGGTATCTTATTTATTAGTAAGCTAATAGATCTTATTAATATATATAGTCTATAGGAGCTAAATAAGATATTATACTCTTTTTTAGATAATCTCTATATTAAGGAACTATTAGAGATCTACTCCTCTAGTAATAGTTTACTTCTCTCTTAAGAGATTAGTTACCTTTTCTACTTCTTTAGTCTTCTTTTTATTATAGGCTATAATAATATTATCTATATAGAAGAAGATAATAATACTATCTTTTACTATATAGTATAGCTTATAGGGTACTACTTAAAAACTAAGAGACTTTAGTATTAAAGTAAACCCTTTCTACTATAGTAATAGTAAAATATATAGTCTATATAGAGTCTTTTAGACCTAAAGGATTATTCCCTTCTTCTAGTAACCTTTTAGTATCTTTATATAGATCTCTCGATATATTATAGTATAGATAAAGGTATTTATTATATTATACTATTTTAGTTTAAGATTATATTTAGCTATAATTACTATAAGTATCTAGAAGGAGTAGCTAGCTAGTATTATAGCGTAAGTATCTTATAATATAACGTTTCTTTACTAGTCTCTATATACTACTAGTTAGGCTTTATATTTAATAAATTAGAAGTATTTATCTAATTTATAGGTATAAACCTATATATAATTAAGTATCTATTAACCTATTTATTTAATTAGGTTAGCTAGTACTTTAGTCTATAATCTTATCTTCTAGTAGCTTATTATATAAGTATATTTAACTTCTTTAAATAGCTTACCTATTAGATAGTTATCTAGGTTTATTTAGTATATTAGTAGAGGTAGAAGTTAACTATAATAGAGCTTTAAGCCTCTAGCGAGTATTCTTTTTATCTTTACTTTATCTATTAAGTCTTCTTTATATTACCTAATATTTTCTACCTAAGTACCTACTATAAAGGTATTATAAACCTTAAAAGGGAGTATAACGATTATATAGGAAGATAATAATAGGAAGGTAGTAGGGATAGGTTAGCTAAAGGGCTAATAAAGGTAGACTAATAGATAATACTACCCTATAGATATACGTAATCCTACGCGCTTAGCGGAAAGCTAATATAGGATAAGTTATATATATCCTACGATATACTATAGGGTCTTATAGAGTACTACGATTAGGATAATATAGGATAATATAGGATAGTATAGGATAGCTATATATATAATAATAGGTAATAAACCCCTAGGGCTTATTATATTCAACTTAATATAGTATAGTAATTTAAGTTATTACTTCTACGCTCTATTATAACCAAGTAAGACTAAATCCCTCTTACCTTACTTTATCTTTAAGAACTAACCTTACTCTATTAAAATACTATAGTATCTTAGTAGACTCTTAATAAAAGGCTACTATCTATAGAATAGTTTTAGATAATCCTTAGTTATTATAGGTTTTTATTATAGTAGTTAACTATTCTCTATCTAAGCCGATTTTAGATAATTTATAGAGTACTAGCCCTCTAGTTATTAAGTAAGCTAGGAGTACTCCTAGTAGAGGAGATAGTAATAGAGTTAAGTAATAATCCCTAATCTTTCTTCCTTAATAGTAGCTAGGTAGGTCTACTTTATTAGTTAATATATCTAAGTTAATATTATCTTTATAGAAAGATTCTATTTCTAACTTATAAACTAGTATTAGGAGCTTAATAGTTCTTATATAGGTAGTAATCTCTTCTAGTATTTAATATATAAGGTTATCTATTAGGTCCTCTATTTTACTATTAAAGATTATATACTTATTAAAGATAATATCTTAAGTACTTATTACCTTAGCTATAGATAGTACTTATATCTAGTAGATATTTAATAACTAGTATCTAATAAGGTATCTAATCTAGGCCTTTAGGTCTAGCTACTAGAGTCTTAATTTACTATAGTAGGTATTATTAGTTACTATAAAAGCTTTATACCTATAAGCTTTTAAATAAGCTAGATTAGGCTTTCTTAGTAATACTATAATTCCTTAATTATAAGCTTCTCCTATAATAAAGGTCTTATATAGTATTTTCTAGTTATTTAAGTAACTTAGTATTTAGTTATATAGTATACTCTAGCTCTAGTAATTTCTAGTAAGAGTTCCTAAAGTAGATTAGTATTAAGCTATATTATATATAATTTCTCTTTATTAATACCTTTAGCGTACTCTACTCCTCTATTTTAAGCCTAAGTATCTAGAGCTAAAGGTTTAATAGTAATATCTTATAAGCTTAAATAATACTAGACTTCTAGTTTTACTATAGTAATCTCGTTATTAGCTTTAATTACCTTAACTAAGATATAGTACTAATTCTTTAAGAAGAGAATAAGGTTTTCTAGTATCTTAATAATTAACTTCGCTAATTAGTTATCTATAAAGTAGAAGTCCTACTATAGTTTAGAAATTTTCTTAGTAACTAGTATCTAGCTCTTTTCTTTATTAAAGCTCTATACTTTATATAAGTAGAAATCGATTAAGATTCTTTCTCCTAGTCCTTTATAGTTAACTCGTAGTACGCGGCTAATTTAACGTCTTATCTTAGCTTTACTATAGAAGTTATATTTAATAGTAGTTACTCCTTTTACGCGTACCTCTTAAGTTTACTAGATAAGGTACTTAATTACTACTAGTCCTAGATAGCTAAGTCTCTTATACTATATAAGTATAGTTACTCTAGTTAACCTAGGTTTATAGGTATAATATATTACTTCTTATAATAGATAAAACTTAAGTACCTATTAGCTATAGATCTTAGTAAAATTTATAATTATCTACCTATCTAGTTTATTTAGGGCTATAGTTTCTAATTAGGTATTCTACTATATTCCTCTCTACTAAAGTAATTAGAATAAGACTAGGTTATAGTAGAGATCTAGGTATATATCTATATTATATAAATCTAGTTAATTTACCTTAGATTAATTCTTTAATATTAGATTAATAGATCTATATCCCTTTACCTATATCTTTAAATTACTAGCCTAGATATAGTCTTCTTAAGTAGGTAGGTAATAGTTATAGATATAATCTAGATAATTTATAATATAGTAGGTTATACCTAAATTAAGGATAAATAAGTCCTATAGTAGATAGTTATTATAGGTATTTATTATAGTTTAAAAGGATATAGTAGTAATAGTCCCTTTAATACTTATAACTCTTTAGCTATATAGTTATTCTTAACCTCTAGGTATTAGAGTTAGTAATTACCTAAAGCGAGGTTTAGACTATTATTTAATTAGTTCTTAAAGTAATATATTATACTTATACTTATATTTAATAAGCTCTTTTTAAGTCTTACTTAGAATCTACTACTTAGGTACCTTATTTAGGAAGATATAATAGTAGTCCTATAAATTATAGAGTTTACTATAAGTAGGGTAATATACTTTATCTACTATAGTTATTTCTAAATTATAGGACTTTATCTTATTCTTATATAGAAAACTAGTCTAATAATCTAGTATATATTTTTATTCTTAAGGTCTACCCTAGTTTCTAGAGTTTATCTTATTCTTATATAGAAAACTAGTCTACTAATCTAGTATATATTTTTATTCTAAGAGTTTACTCTACTTTCTAAGTAGCGCGTATTTAGTAAGAGAGGTATCTTAAGTCTTACTCTAGGTAGATTTACTACTACTAGTAGAGTATTCTAAAGTATTATTAACTATAAAAGTAGTTATATATTTCTCTAATCTAAGAGGATAATTTACTATTATATATTTATAGAAGTATTTTATTATCTCCTTCTAGTTTATACTAGGATTAAATCGCCTATAGTCTTAAAAGGTTATAGACTAAATAGGAGTAACTTTATAAATAGCTATAAGAAAGTCTTTAGTAATTATATTAATTTATAATAGCTCTATAACTTAATATATTTTAACTTCTATAGAAGCTTAGTTATACTTAGATAGCTAAGTATTCTAGTTTACTATATTCCTTATTAGTTTAAGTAAGTTAAGGTATCTCTTATAAGCTTATTCTTATTTAATTTATTTATCTATACTTATAGTTTATTTAAGGTTAATAAGTTATTATTATAGTAACTAATCTAGTAGGTAGTATATATATAGTAGATATAGTATTACTAATAATTAGATAAATACTATAATATACTATAAGCTTATCTACTCCTTATTATATATATATTAATTAATTTAATACTACTTAGAAAGAGTTTTATAGTATTTAAGATCCTCCTTAAACGCCTTAAGGCCTATAGTTAATAATTTAGCTTAATATAATAGTTCCTAAATATTAGAGGCTAGTATATATTTAGTAATTATTAGAGGGCTAACTATTTCTAGCTCTTTAATAAGTTTAGTATTTATAGCTAGGTTAATCTTATCCTAGATCTTATAGGCTATATATCTTAATTATAATTAAGTTAACTAAACTATATAGTTAATATCTATCCTTAGTATTACTATAGGATCGCGTTATACTTAGTAGATTATTTTATTATTAGCTTATAATAGGTACTAAGTTCGAATCTTATTATACCTACTAGGACTAAATCTATAGTAATAATTTACTATAGATTTAATTCTTTTATAGTCTTAATTAGTAATTAGGTTAACTTAGTTAAGATATTAAAAGTTAAAGTTTAGTAGAGTATACTAGAGGCTAATTATAGAGCGCGCTAGTTAGAGCTAGCTAATTAATAGAAGTTAGGTCTACTTAATTTCTATAGGTTTATATACTAATTTACTTAACTCGTTTTAGTTATTAGTTTAGCTTAACGTAGTTAAAGTAGTAAGACTCTTAATTATTAGATTTAAGATAGGTCTTAGATAGGTATATAGTATAGGAATAAGATATATAATAAAAGACTATAATAAATAATTATCTATAAACGCTCTTAATTATTATCTATTAATATTCTTCTTCTCTTCTATCTACTATACTTTCTACTAGTTTATATATCTATCTCTACTAAGCTTATTAAGGTCTCTTAGTTTAGAGGGTAGAGATCCTCTATCTCTATTATATAGTTAAGCTAGCTTAATATAGTTTATTTAATAGTACTAGTTCTATATAGCTTATCTATAACTCTATAAGCTATTAGATATTAGCTTTACTAGTTATATTAGACTAGCTATACTAGCTATAATCTTAGATATAGCCTTAGATAGTCTTATAATAACGCTTTTATCTAGTAGTAGATAACTAAGTTCGACCTTAGATTACCTATAAATCTAGTACCTCTATAAAAGTCTTAAAGCCTAGTACTAGTATAAGAGGACTAAAGAATAGTATTTTAGATAAAAATATAGTATAAATACTTAGATAATATATATAGTACTATATATTAATTATACTCTATATACTCTTAGAGGATATCTAATACTCTTAAGTAATATATTAGAGTAAATAGCTCTAGATAAAATATAATATCCCTATCCTATTAATAGCTTATACTCTAATACTAATAAACGTCTATATAAAAGTATAGTTTTATACTATAAGATATATAACTAGCGTATAGGCGCTTATTAGATCTAAAGTCTCTAGTTATCTAGAATACTTAAAATCTATAAGTATACTTATAGTAATAGATTTTACCCTACTAGAGATAAACGTATACCTCTACCTATAAGTAGGAAAGAGAGTAGATACTAATAGTACTATTATTAATAAGGATAGTAAGAAAGTAGATATACTATTATCTCTTAGAATAAAGAAATAGTAGAATAACTTTTTTAGATAATCTAGTATATAGATAATAGGAGGATCTTTCTTTTATATAGAATTTATACTAGACTAAGTAATAATCCCTAGAAGATACCTAATAAATACTATTATAGAGATTACTAATAACTTAAACGCCTATATAGTCTTAAATAGATTAAAAATAGGTATATAAGGAAAACTATTAGTAAACCTAACCTTACTATAGTATTAGTATATATATAACCTACTAAAATAAACCTAATTAGTATAGATAAAATAACTTCTAGAGATAACTAGGAAGCTAAAAGAGATATATTAGACTAACTTTTATATTAAATATTTTAAGTATACTTTTAATATAACTAATATAGGTATCTATACCTAAGTTTTAGGTATTATAGCTAAGATTAAGAAACTAGGAGTTCTAACTAAGCTTTTTAATCTTAAGTTATTATAGCTCCTACCTATAGACCTAATAAGATAGATATAAGATAACTCTATCTTAGAACTACTTGATAATATTAGGTACTAAGTAGATCTATTAGTCTAACTTAATAAGAATACTATAGTAGTCTATACTAGACTAGTACTATTTCGCGTAAATAAAATTATACTAAAGAAAAAGAAGGCTATAAAAAAGATATAAGAATAGACTTATAAAATAGTTATAAATAGTATAATAGATAGCTTAGATAATAATAACTTATAATTAAATATTAATACTAGAATAGTTATAGATAGTATAATAGATAACGCCGACGATAATAATACTATAGTTAGCGTATATACTATAAACTTATAAAATATAACTAGCGCTATAGCTACTCCTTAAATCCTAATAAATAAACGTAAGTACGCTAAAGACTAAGGTACTAGCGCTATAGCTACTCCTTAAATCCTAATAAATAAATATAAGTACGCTAAAGACTAAGGTACTAGCGCGACTAGTAACCTAAAGTAATTAAAAGCTCCTACCTATATAGAGTTTAAGGACTTCTTAGACTACCTAATAGATTTTATAGAAGAAGAGTTAGGATAGTATAGAAATAATAAGGTTAACTACTAGGAATACCCTATATTTACTTTAGGTAAATTAGGGTAGATACTAATTAACTATAAAAACGAATACTAGTATAATAAGCTTAGCTGCCTATACTATAGAAAGACTAAAAACCTAGGCCCTATCTAGCTCTATAGAGTATTAAGGGGAAGGAAAGTACTATAGAAAGATATAATTAATAATAATAATAAACTAGAGAGTTACCTAGAATAAGTCCTAGTTTTCCTATAACTTAAACGCCTATAGTAATAACTCTAGAGTAATACTAATAGTACTAACCACCTAAAGTACTATATAGACTATAAAAGTAACTAATACTAATATAGTAGGCGTAAACCCTTATATAGAAATATTAAAGAGGGCTAGAGATTATAGTAAAAGAAATATAAAGAAATATAGAATAATTACGCTAAAGGATTTTATAATAGTAATAATAATCGGTAATAACTATTAGTAATAGAAGGATACGATTTAATTAAGTTTTCTAAAGTTTTCTAATAGAGTATACTAAAGGATCTCGTAATAGCGCGTAAATAATAAAGAGACTATAAGCTTAATAATATATAGTTTTCTATTTTAATTAATAGGCTATATTTCTTTACTATTTTACTATCTTTACTTTTATCTCTTCTTAGGTATATCTAGAGGGCCTAGTAGAACTAATATAGATTTAGTATAAAAGGTATTCTATATACTAAGCTATATAGTACTTAGTATAGCTCCCTTCTATATAATAGGAACTCTCTATAGTTTATACTCGGTAGACTTATATACTATATATAACTACTATACTTATACCCTATATAATATCTTACCTCCTAATAGTTCTTTAGTAACTAGATTTAGAAGTCCTAAGTTATATAGAGAAGCTCTTAGGTAATAAAGGGATAGTCTTAGTATAACTTTATTATTAGATAATAAGCTTAGGTTTAAACTTATATTTATATATAGTCTTTATTTTCTAGTATTCTCTCTTCTCCTTTTATAGTTTCCTATCCTAGATTATAGTATAATATATATTTATACTACCTATTACTCTTTTCTTTTTATTATTTCCCTATACTTATATTAGCTATTTATTAAGTATCTAAGAGTCTACTAGAGCTTCTTCTAGTTTTCTTATTTATAAATTCTATTTTCTTAGCTCTCTATACTACTAGTATAATTATAAGTATCTTCTTATATATTTTTAGTAGTACTTATAATTCTCTTAGACCTTAGATATTATATTTTTATCCTATACCTACTTAAGTTTTATTAGTTCCTTAACTTTAAAGTAGTTATTTCCTATATCTAGGTAGCCCCCTTAAATTACTTATCTATTATCCTATACCTACTAAGGCTTTATTAGTCTCTTAACTATAAAGTAGTTATTTCCTATATTTAGGTAACCTCTTTAGGTTACCTATCTAATATACTATATACCTAGGCTTTACTAGTCTCTTAACCTTAAAGTAGTTATTTCCTATATCTAGGTAGCTCCCTTAGATTACCTATCTATTATCCTATACCTACCTAAGCTTTATTAGTCCTTTAACTATAAAGTAGTTATTTCCTTTATTTAAGTAACTTCCTTAGGTTACTTATCTATTATCCTATATACCTATAACTATATTATACTATAGTATATAAGTAGTTAGTCCTCTTAAGGCTAAGGTCTATAATAGTTTAAGCCTTATATTAGTTACTATTTATTATAGTATTATATACTTAATACTATTCTAGGACCTAAAGGCCTATTAGCCTATAATTATAAGACCTAGATTAGAAACTTCTAGTTTATAGTATTATTTCTTCCTATACTATATAAATACGCCTTAATATATTTAATACTCTTCTAAGCTCTAAGGGCCTATTAGCCTATAACTAGAGAGTTTATTAGCTAAGTACGCTCTCTAGTTTACTTATCTATATAATATAGTATAGTTCTATAAGTTAGAGATCTACTATCTAATAGCTTATTAGATAGTAGTTATAGAGTATAGTAATTTATTAGTCTTCTATATTAGGGTTAATTACCTACTTAAGTAACTATCTATCTCCTCTACTCTTTTACTTATAAGCTCTTAGTACTTAGTTCTCTCTTATAATTATTTATCTCCTTTTTACGCGAGCTAAATACTATAGTACTCTACTATAATAGTAGGAGTAGAAAAGATAAAAGTATTATTAGATTTAGAATTATTTATAAACTTTATATTACTAAATATAGTATAATAAGTAGGACTTATACCTATAGAGAAGAAGTATTCCTATTTAGTCTATATCGCGAATAGAGAAGCTATACTAGAAGAACTAGTAGTAATATATAAGATAACTATAATACTTACTATCTAAGGAAAAACTATAGAAGTATACCTAGATATCCTAGCCTTAGCTAGTAAAGATATTATTTTAGGGCTACTATAGTTATAGAAGTTTAATCCTAGAGTTAATTAGAAATACTATAACCTTTTATTTAAGAACTATAAAGATATATATAGATCTATACCTATATATTAATAGTATTTAATAGTAGATAAGAAGATTATTTATAAATTAATATAATAGTACTAGGCTTGGCCTACGTGATAGACTCGTCTCTAAAAACACTCTGGTCCTTAATAAAAGATATTAAGCCTGAGGTTAAGCTAATATCCTAGTTAGGGTTAAAAAGCGTTCTAGATTAGAGTGAACGGGGTTAGATCATTGGCAAACGCTAGTGAATAACAATACATTCGAGGACCATTAGAAAGCGGACAAGTAAAGGCAGATTTTCAAGCCTTTGATAGCTCTGCGGAAAAAACTTGATCGAGAATTGGGACGAGGTGCACAGTTAGGGATGCAGAAAACTAAGGATATTTCAGTTTTATACTCGGGATATTTTTCCATGCACATACATCATTGAAATCTCAAAAGTATTTGTGCCTCCCGAATTAGCATGTCGTTCAGGAACTCCATGTTCTTCGACGGGGATACTATCTTCGTTGGGATTTAGCGGTACGAGATTGTTTCTATTGAAAACAAAAGGCAATAATCAACGGGTACTGCGGATGATCTGCACGGGTAGGCAGGCTGCCGGTAACTAAATTTTGCAGATGTTGTCGGCTCGTCTGGTCACCAACATTATTCACAGTCGGTCTATCAAGAACAGTTTTGAACAAATTGTACCTCATGGGATACACGCTTTCAAGTAGCCAACTCCAACAAAATGATCATTGAATACATCCGAATAAGGCTGATCAAAGTCAAAATCAACATAAATCCAGAACCGATCGTTTGGATTGCTGTGCACTTTGCTCAGGATAAAATCGAGCTCCCAATTGCTGCATCAACCGCTCATGATAATGCTGATAGAATGAGAGAGGTATTCGATAAGAAACCGTTTACTGTGCAAGATTTAGCGTTAATAGAATGGAATAAACAGGGGTTTCTTACGGTCCGCATTGTACCTAACCATTTGTGTCGCACTGATAATGTGTTAGTCAAAGTCGAGTTAAAGGTTCCACAATTTTACTTACTACTCAGGACTCACAGTTGCGGCAATATCGTCAACGTATACAACGTCGTATCCCTTTTTAATTAGTATTATACCAATATTTTCCCCACAATGGCACCTTACCTTGTAGTAAGCGTCTAAAAGCGTTCCCCACTATACTAAGCTTAGCACTATTCGAAGTTGCTCAACATTGAACTCACCACACACTGATCCGCATTCACTCCTCCAAAGAAAAGCGTGGTCATTTGATTCTCTTCTAGCCACGTACCTAGTGGTGTCTGAGCACCCCAAAGACCGCTTAGTCGATCTGTTTACTAGTCAGCCATCACCATCCTATCTTCACATTGGGTATAGGGCAAAACTACTTTTGTGGAAATACAAGTCAGTCCCAGTAGCGACACCCGAGACTTGGGCGTCATAGAGTGGGCCATAGGGTCGCGCATTCCATGATCCACGCATTAGCATTCGGCCTGTTTTGGTGCCATCAGATAAGCCGTCCATTTCACTGCCGAAAGTCTCTATGCTTTCATTAGAGCTATCTCTTGCCACTTTTAGGGGAAGAAGGTACTCACTCAATGGACTATCAGTTCCTCCACTGAAGCCTGCCAAAAAGCTGGCGGGTATGTCCCTCAAATCCCTCTCACCAAGTCCCCAATTGACCCACAGCACTTTAATCCCCTTCTTCCTAAACCCTTCAATGATCTTTAGTGTGGGTTCTACCGCCGTTCTCCCCGCAGTTGCCGTTGGATTCATCTCTGGATGTATGAAGAGATTCTGCATATCGATGATGACCAAGGCCGAACGGGATGGCTCAATTATTATACTCTTCCGCGAGCCTGTCATCGGTAAGGTGATTGGGGAAGTGGTAGGAAGGACTAGAGAACGGGTGAGGTCGCATGTTTTGTTATCGATGATCTTCCAGTGGTTGTAAATATTCCCAAGGAGGGTGATGTCGGTGGGAGGTAAAGATATGTTGCCTGATGCGGTAATGATGGTAGTCATGGCGATAGGGAAGTTGAGTAAGGCATGGAATGCAATCGTGAAGCGCCTCATGTTGATAGAAACCGTGGAAATTTCCTAAAGAGCCTGTTTCCTGAGGTCGACGTCACTAGGCTTGTTCCGATTGGTCTACCTCACTAAGTAGGCACGTTCTGATCAATCAATGGGATAACAATGCGCGGATTGGGTCGAACGTAGTTCGGACAGTAGAAAAAATCTGCCAATTTACTTCAACTAACAATTGGATTTCTCTGCTTCCTTTACTTTTGCGGAGGTGTCTTTATAATAACAGACTCCAGGTGTGATATGGGTGCCCCTACTAGCAGCTGCTCATAGGTACCCAGGCTAACCAGCTCTCCGGTTATTTTAATTCGCCGAATAACAAAGCGCTCGTCATAATTCTCCGAATAGGCCGCGTAGATCATAACCGAGCACACCTGGGCGTTTCAGGACCCATGTTCGAAACATGTGATAAATTGGAATGCACTGCATCGACTTGAAATAATTTACTCATTGATACTAAATAAAAAGATTTACTATGTCGTAGACGGATTGGTAGTCTATATCCCACTTGCTTTGCAATCCAAGGCTGTGTCGCAAAACCAGCCGTTGCTCAACCTCAACTCACTCAGTTTCTCATCACACATATATTCCCACTCATTAGCCCACCTGCATATTTAGAAGACCTTGATCCCTGCGCCAAAAACCAAACCCCAGCCGGCTCATCCGCAAGTCGACACAGTAGAGGGGTTTCGGTAGCTCAAGTTTTCGTCTTTTCCGGTGTCGAACTCTCTTTTCCATCGGCGCTAATAAAGTGTGCGTAAAACTAGACATAGGGGCCTGTTAGACTACCTATTCTTAGTTAGTTGAGACGAAAACTTGAACTTTCTCTTAGCGTATAAAGTCAAGTTTACGATAAGTTAGTCGTAAACTTATAGGGTAAACTAGATTTTTCGCTAGGTAAGCTCCTTATACAAAATTAAAACATAGACGGCCTCTATACTTCCTAAGTAACCTCTAAAAATTTAAGAGTAATAGCTCTCGTAGTAGAGGAGGTAGAGGTACCTTAAGTAACGCCTCTACTAGCGGAATTTACTATCTCAACTTTACTACTATAGGCCACTAAAAGTTCTCTATTTAAGCTACTACGTATAATAACTCTAATAGTAGTACTATTATAGCTACCTATCTTATCTCCTAGTAGAGGGCCTATAGTACCTAGGATAGCTACGCATAACTTAATAGCGTATATAATTAAAGCTAATATACGTATAAGTCTATCTAAATACCCTAACTACTACCTAAGCGTTAGGCTAGATAGCTCTAGTAATAAGGATACTTAAGGATAGAGGCGTATAAAGAGGATAATAATAAAGGAGAAGTAGATAATTATAGAGATAGCTATAATAAGTTACTATATAAATCTTAATCTAAAGGAGTTATACTTAATACCTTAGTTATCTAAGCTAGCTAGTAAAGGGTAGTTCTATAAGTACCTAGCTAATCTTATTAAGTTAGCTATTTATCTTATCTCTATAGATACTATTACTAAGTAGATAGATAAAGAGATAATATAGTATAATAAGGAGTTTACTAATAATAATACCTTAGGTAGAGAGGTATACTATAGCTTATTTTTTAATTATTTTAACTTACTCTATAAGCGCGTAAAGTACTATAGAGAAGTAGAGGAGGTAAATAAGAATAAGTATAAAAAGTAACTTACTATATAGTAGATAGTAAAGTAGATAGTAAAGAAGAGTTTAGTATAATTATACTCTAAAAAGCCTATTATAGTTATCTTAGAGAGTAAGATAGATAAAGAGAAGAACTTTAAGAGTAGTAATAAGCCTAAGAGATTATTAGTTACTATATAATTATAATCCTCTTATTTAAACTTAAACTTAATACTTTAGAGTACTAAGAAGAAGTAATAAGTAGGTAATAAAGTAGGCTTACTTAATATTAGTTAGTCTATTAAGTACTTAGCTAAAGTAATAGAAGATAGGGCTTCTAAGTTAGTAGAAGCTACTAAAGGTAGTAGATTAACTAATATCTAAAAAGTAATTAAGAGCTATTAAGTAGAGACTATATAGTATCTTAAAGCGCTAGAGATAAGAGTAGAGGAGTAATAGAAGGTATTAGATAAGAAGATTAATAAGATATTAGAGTTACTAGATAGGATAAGGTAGTAATAGTAGGGTATTATTATTATATATAAAGCTTTTTCTAGTATTAAGTTTTACTATACTACTAGATATTCTATACTACTAATACTTATAGTTAATAGCTTACTATTTCCTAATTAGGAAGGTAGTAGCCTACTAGTATAGGCGGGAGTCTATAGGGAATAGTAGTAAAGTCTAACTATAGCTTAATTTAGGTAATTATATAGATAGCTAACTTTCTTAAAATATAAGATTTCCTACTAAAACGCCTATTTTCTATAAAACTTAACTCTAACGCGTAGGTAGTAGTTAGTAGCTATTACTATTATCTACTATCGCTTACTAGTATACTATTCTACTATTTTTAGCGTTATTTATAGTTATAACTCTATATTTTTAAATTTACTACTTAAATACTCCTCTAGTAATAGCGTAGCTATACTAAATAACTATAAGATTTAATTCCCTTACTTTATATATATTCTATAGTTCTAGAGGAATAAGAATACTAGTAAATATAGAGGTATACAACGAAAAAGAAGTAATTAATTTTTTAGTCTTTTTTAAAGTACTATATCTTAAGAACTATATAAGCTATAAAAAAAAAAATTTAATTTTATAGAGAAAAAGGTAAATTTTTATTTTTGTCCGTACGTAATAAGTTAAGCATTTGTAAACTATTCGGCCCAACTCTTAGGAGCCTATATAGAGGCCTCTCTCTTATATAAGAGAGAGGCTAGTTAAGGAATATAGATCTATCTTTATCTTACCTATCTACTACATACCTATATGCGGCTCTCCGTCTAGAGGAGTAAAGTTAACTAATACTAATTAGTCTATTAATAGACTATTTACTATATACCCTACGCTATAGAAGAGACCTATCTTTAATAGATAGATTGGTAAGGTTTAATAAAACCGCTACTATATAAAGAAGCTTACGCCTACTATATACCCTATACTATAGAGAGGGCTCGTAGCTAAGCCTTCGCACGCGCCCCTAGATTAACTAATTGTACGAGAGCGAGCCTAGTAATAGAACTTAATACCTACTATATACTATGCGCTATAGAGGAGGTATTAGCTCTTTACTAAGCCTTCGTACGCCCCTAGATTAACTAATTATATAAGAGCGAGCCTAGTAATAGAACTTAATACCTACTATATACTATGCGCTATAGAGGAGGTATTAGCTCTTTACTAAGCCTTCGTGCGCCCCTAGATTAACTAATTATACGAGAGCGAGCCTAGTAATAGAACTTAATACCTACTATATACTATACGCTATAGAGGAGGTATTAGCTCTTTACTAAGCCTTTGTACGCCCCTAGATCAACTAATTGTATAAGAGTAAGCCTAGTAATAGAACTTAATACCTACTATATACTATATACTATAGAGGAGGTATTAGCTCTTTACTAAGCCTTTATGCGCCCCTAGAACAACTAACCTATATAAGAAGAAGGACTAAGTACTACCGCGTGCGTAGCTATATAGAGGAGAGTCCTCTAGATCGTACGGTTACTAACCCCCCCCCCCCCCCCCTCCTACCTATCTACCTGCGCGCTACCTACCTACCTACGTACTACCTACCTACCTACGCATCGCCTATCTACTTACGCGTTACCTACCTACTAATAATCCTCCCTCTATATATAACTCTATATAAGGAGCTTATATAGAAGACCTAGATCTTAGTAGTAATACTATAGAAGGAGGTAGACCTTAGTCTCCTTAGAGACTACCTTAATATATTAATAGCTCCTATATAGGTATAGTAAACCTTATACGTAGTAGAGACTATTATCTATATATAAATAGGGTATACTATAGAGATAATTTTAGAGAGGACTTTAAGGGATAGATAGTATAGTACTTTAATAACTTACCCCGTGCGTTTAGATAGTAGCTCCTTCTTACTCTTATAGAGTATAGGATCTACCTAATAGGGAAGAGGTACTATACGTAGGTAGAAAAGCTAGTAGGTATCGCTAATTACTAGTATAGAAAGGGGGATAAAAAGGAGGAATAGAGATAGATAACTTATTCTATACGGAGCCTATCTAAAAAAAAAAGAAAAGCTACTAGTATCTATATATAATAAGTTAAGTATTTATAAACTATTCGGCCTAACTCTTAGGGGCCTATATAGAGGCCTCTCTCTTATATAAGAGAGAGGCTAGTTAAGGAATATAGATCTATCTTTACCTTACCTATCTACTATACGCCTACGTGCGGCTCTCTATCTAGAGGAGTGAAGTTAACTAATAATTTTCTAATAAAAAAGTAGTAATATTATATAATCTCTATTATTATATTTAGAGTTAAAGTAGGGGTATTTTTTTACTTATTTTTTAAAGTAGTACAACTTTTTAATTTACGTTTAAAAAAGTATAATTTTTTAACTAATCTTAGTTTAGTTAGTAAAGATTATATAAATAAATTTATAGTATAGGTTACTTATCTAAGTAATTTTTTAGAATTAGAGGAAAAAAATAAAAAAATTAGATTAATAGTTAGCTTACGTAATAGATTACTAAAATGCTAGCCTATAGCTAATAAATTAAGATTTTTTAAAATTTTTACTAAATTCTTAATATTAGTACTAAATCTCTTAAAACTCGAATCTAATATCTAGCTTCTATTAGAAGCTAATAACTCTCCTAATTAGATAGCTACTATCTTAAAAATAATAATAATAATAATTTATAATACTATTAATTGAATTAAGAAGGGAAAAGTAATAAAAGTAGAAGATATAAAAAGATATAAAGAAAGACCTAGTAGAGTTTCTAAAGGAGAAAAACGAGTTATTATAATAGATATAATTTAAAGCCCTAAGAATATAAATAAGAGATTAATACTAGAAAATAATCTAAGTACTAGTATAAGAAAGTTATAATACTTTTTAGAAGGGGAGAGAGTTACTATAAATATAACTACTAAAAAGTCTTAAACTTTTAGGTAAATTAGCGATATTAAAGACTTAAGTATACTAAATAGTAATTAAATATAGTAGAAAAGAAAGAGTTTAATCTAAAAAAGATTATATTTTTAGATAAAAGCTATATATAAAGAGGGTATAGAGCTAGATAAGAATATAATAGAAAGATCGGCTCTATTATAGCTAGAGAGTAATTAGTCTCTATAACTAATAAAAATATATTTAAAAAAATCCTAGTATACTAATTTTTTCTATTTTTTATAACCTTTTTTTCTATTTAATTCGTTTTTTTATTACCTTAATACTAACTATATTATAGCTAGAAATAAAACTATCTTAGTTTAGAGATCTATTTAGATAGAAGGATAATCTAAATTAATTACTAAAATAGACTCTATAAATACTTTACCTTTCGATAATAGAAGATATATCTAAGAGGTACTAAATCTAGTAGGTAAAAAGTATATAAAATATAATATATAACCTAACCTCTTTTTTACTCCTTTTTCCTTTATAAATATAACTCTATATATATATATATAGATATTAGTTAAATTTCTAAAATATATATAAATTATCTATTTAGGCTAGAGATTTTAGTAAGATAACTATAAAATCGATAAAGTTAAAGCTATTAAGGATTAGTTTAAAAGGAATTAAGTTAAACTTTATTCTTACTCTACCTTTAGTCTAGATTTAAATCCTATTAAAAATATATAGAATCTACTTAAAGATAGGCTAAATAAACGATCTAGGAAGAGTTTAGGTATAGGGATTAGTTTAAAGTATATAGAAGCTTTTAAGCTTACTATAATAGAAGAGTAGAATACTATAAGCTAGTAGGCTATATATAATTATATACTTTCTATAATTAGATAGTAGGAGGCTATTAAAATAGTTATAGGCTATTATACTAAGTTTTAGTCTAGTCTAATATATATATATTAACTAAAGTCTAAAAAAACCGAGGTTCTTTATAAATATTAATATAGTAATACAATATATCTATAAATGCAATATATAATATATTCTATATAGGTAATTAATATATATAAAATATAGGAAAAAGATACTTAAAATAAAAAGTTGTAAGCCTTTAAACACGGCTTAAAAAGATATCCCTATTTCAGTGAGCTACTATAGCTAAGATACGCTTACTAAGCTATAGATCTTTACATACCCTAAAAGAGCGAGCCTTTCTCTTTAAAAATATCTATTTTTTATAGTTATAGCTCTTATATTAAGGAAGTTATAATACTTTAAAAAAGGTTAAAAAATTAATTACTTCTTTTTCGTTGCACCCCTCTATATATACTAATAGGTACTAATCTAGTAATAAGTAATATATAGAGTTATAGTAACTTAAAGTTATATTTAACTCTCCTAAACCTATACTTAATAACTATCCTCTTAGTTAATAACTACTAATTAATCTTCTTTTAATAGGGTATTAAGACCTCTCTACTAGCGTACTTATATAGCCTAAGTATAAAGTCCTAGCTACTAAAAGTAGTATCTCTATATATATAATAGTACTTACCTACTAGTAGTTACTCTAGTAACTTACCTAACCTCTTACTAAGTCCTATATATATATAAAGACTAGCGTCTCTACTAGTAGCTAGTATACTAGAAAAGATACTACTAAAGAGGCTATTTAGGAGGATAATTATAAGATAGTAGAGTAAGTATTATTTTTTATAGCTAGAGTAAAATAACTATTAATCTTAAAATATAGGTCTATAAATAAGTGTCGTAATAATTAAGGAGTAAATTAATTAGTTCTATTAACTATTAAAAACTCTACTCGAGCTAGCTTATATATTAGAGCGATTAGGTAATCGTACTAGTACTTAAGAGCTAAGAGCGGTGTACTTATACTAAGATAAGCTCGTGCGCTCGTACTAAGGAAAGCTCGGGCGCTCTCGTAGAGGCCTTTTCGTAATAATAAGTATCTCTATCCTATTAATAAAGCTAAAGATCTAGTCTTATAATACTCCTAATAAGCTACCTATAGTATAGTAGTAAGTCTTAATTATTAGCTTTAATATAAGCTTATAATCCTACTTAATTTAGATACTCTAGGTATCCTAGATATAGGCTAAAATACTATTCTAAATATATAATAGCTATAGTCTACTCTACTTAAATACTATAATAAGATAAGTAAGAGTAAGTAGATAAGTAGCTCTCTAGTAAAAAATAAATAATAACTCTTCTAGTAAAGATATAGATAATAGTAGATAACTAGATCTCTTATCTATACTAAATTCTATAGAGAGATTAAGACTCTCTATAAGCTAGAGTATCTCTATATTCTAAAAATAAGTAAAAAACTTATAGTACTTATTATTTAGGCTATCCTCTACCTCTAATAACTATATATTAGGTATAGCTTAAAGGATTATAAAGTACTTTAAAACTCTATATAGCTACTTACTACTTTATTACTCTTTTTATAAGTTAGTAGTAATAGTAAGAGTACTAGTAATAGCGTTTTAAGAGGTAGTTTTAAAAAACTAGCTAATAATTTAGATAGTAGTATAATACTTAAGGTTATCTATATTATAGATAAGATTACTAGTAAATTTATAATAAAAGATAGTAACTAGCTAATTATAAAAAGATAAAAACTTAAGTTACTAAAACCCCTATAGGCTAATAGTCGAAGCTATCTCTCTAATAGCTCGAGTTCGATTATATTACTAGCTAAAATAAGCGCTATACTAGATTTTATTCGGTAGGATTATATAAAAAGTTTAACTAAAGACTTAGCTAAAACCTTTCTAGTAGGTAGAGCTATTATATATACCTCCTCTACTTTAAAGAAAATATCTCTAATCTTCTTCTAAATTTCTAAATAATAGAGTAGTTTAGAGTAGAATATAGCTAAAGATTATCTTTAGTATTAAAATAAGATTAATAGGAACTATATAATATAGTACTAGTATCCTTATCTATTTACTCGCTAATACTATTTCTATTATATAGTATAAGTAGAATTACTAATAAATAAATAATTTATATATATTTATTTATATTATTTACTAAGATAAATATAAATAAAATAAATAAGCTTATCTTAGGTTACTAAGTTAAATAAATAAATAAGTTAATAAATATTTAGTAAATTAGGTTATAAGCTTTAAAGCTTAAAAGTTAGCTATAAAGTTAATCTTATAATATATTTTTAGTATTATAGTTACTTACTAACTACCTCCTATCTTAGCTATCTTAGCTATCTTAGCTATATCCTATCTCGCTTATATTAACGCGTTTTTTTAGTATTTTTAACTACTAATATACTACCTAAATATTATATACCTATTACTTTAGTTAGTAATATATAATCGAAATTTACTAGCTATAGTACTACTACCTAATCTTAATCTACCTTAACGCCTCTATCTTAACTTATATTACTACGTAAAGCCCTAGCTATAAGCTAGGCTACTATTTTATAGTTAATAGAGCTAACCTTTTAATTATAATTTTTAGAGTTATAGCTTAAAGTAGAGACTATACTACCTACTAAGAGTAGCTATACTATTATAGTAGCTTTAAGTAAATCTCTAGAGAGTATAAAGGTTAAAGATAAAGTTAATACTACTAATAAGTTTTATAGTATTAATTAAGCGCGTTTACTAATATATATAAAGCTATAAGTAACTTAGAAATATCTAATATTATAGTTATAGTAAGGTTACTAGACTATAAGCCTATAGAACCTAATAGTAAACTAGAAGAAGAATACTATAATAAGTACTTAGATAATAGGTTATATAATAATACTAATTAATAACTTTCTTACTTATTACTTTCTATAGTATTATAATCTTTATAAAGCTATTTATCTATAACCTAACCCTCTAATAATATCTTCTACTATACTTATATATATTTCTATAACTCTAGCCCTAGTATTCCTACTACTCCTAGTAAGTAGTATCTACTATATTAGCTATAATCTTATAAAAGATAGCCTAAAATAGTAGTATAATATAGCCTATTAATTATATAGATAGCTCTCTTTATATAGATATATTATAGCTAGTAGAGAAGTCTAGTAGTATACTACTAATATAATAGATAACTTTAATATATAGTACTTTTAGTAGCTTAGTATACTATAGCTTATTGAAAATAACTACCTAATCTATAAAATTAAGATACTATAGTTCTAAGAGATTATTAGTTATCTTAACCTAGAAGGTAAAGTAGTATTATAGGTAAGTAGAACTAGTATTAGCGCGTTTATAATAAGACTTTATAAGTATATTAATATAAGCTTAGAGAGATCTTTATATAGGATAATACTTTTATCTATAAGGTAAAAGAGACCTAACCTTTTTTTAAAGAGTATAGTATTTAGGTTATTAATTAACCTCTTTACTTACCTAATCTTAACCCTATTAAATACTTATAGTAGGTATTTAAAAAGACTCTCTATAAGCTCTACCTAGATCTTAACTATATAGATAACTTAGAAATTAAGTAGGAGGGGTTTAAAATAGGTCTATATAAGATATAGGCTATACTTAATAAATTAATTAAGAAGCTAATTTATAGTATAATAGGCTACCTTTAGGCTTATATTAATACTAGCGGGTACTAAATAAAATACTAAGTTAAGGTAATTAATTTAAGTCCTTATTTATAAGATTTAATTAAGAATTAAGTAAATTATAACTACTTAAAGATAGATAGATTTTTAAGTTAAGTAGTCTATATAATCGAGTAAATAGACTTTAATAACCTAACTATATATAAGGATCTAGTAGTTATAAGCTAAGGCTTAAGTATTAAATTAGGCTAAAAGGTAAAGAGTTAGCTCTTTCTTTAAAAGAGTATCTCTATACCTTTATATTAATTATAAGGTTACTAGTATTCGCGCTTATAGTATAGTCCTAAAATTAAGGGATATTCTATTTAAGTAATAATATAAAAGTTTAGCTAATAGAAGCTAAATAGAATAGAAGGGTATATTTACTATAGTTACTACTATAAGTAGTATATAATAGCTATATATTCTATAGGAGTATATTTTATACTAATTATTACTACTAGGTATTTTTTATACTATAAGTAGGATAACTTAGTACTTTATATAGCTACTATTAGTAGTAATTAAAGCTTTATAATAGGCCTTTATACTACCTATTAGATTACGAAGATCTTACTCTAAATAGAGTCTTAGACCTCTCTTATAGCTACTTTTAGTTTATTATAGTTCTTAAAGGAGTAATTAGTACTCTAGTACCTCTTAATATAATCCTTTATCTAGTTCTATATAGTTTTAATAGAGTTAAGATATAGTAAGTATATTAGCTAATAGAGAGATATAATACCTCTCTCTATAAAGTCCTTATAAGTAGAGCCTATAGTATAACTAAGAGTATTATCCTATATAAAGTAGAGATCTAAATAGAGATATAGCTATCTATAGATAATAGGAACTATATATTAGTAACTAGTAGGTATCTATATTAATCTTATCCTAATCTTACTTCTAAAAGATATAAGGGCCCTTTAATTTACTAGAGAAATAATCTTAGAATATTTAGCCTTTATACTTAGATTATTTCTCTAGTATATAGATATTATATAGCTTCTTATATACCTTCTAAATTATATACTACTTCTAGTACTATTCTCTAGTAATCTAGGTCTTATTACTCTATAGTATTAAGTACTATTACTTATAACTCTAATCTTTATACTTAATAGGTTACTATAGTTATTCTTATTAATTTTTCTTAAATAGAGGAGGCTTTTAGTATACTATATATTATTTATATCCTTATTAGGTAAGGGTAGTTTAAATAGACTTCTCTAAGGTAGATAGTATTTAAGGTTTAAAGATAAGAGTAAGGTATTAATAGCTTATTAATTAGCCTATTTTTAATAAGATAATAAAGAGCTCTATCTTATTAACTTCTTTCTTAGTAAGTAGTAGTAGGCGCCTAGAGTACTTATTAGGAGTTAATTAATAAGTTATAGTATATTATATAGTAGGGTAATACGAAAAAAAAGCCTAAAAAAAGTTATAGTTTTTAATTAGTAATAACTCTATAAATAACTTAGCTAAAATTATAAGTAAATAGGAATTTTAATAAAAAAATCTAGTTCTTTAATTTAGCTTACTAGGAATTTTAATTACTAAGTAGAATAGTAATATATCTTAAAGTATTTAGAGGTCTTTTTTTATTATAAAATTCAACTTAATAGAACTTTTTTATTAGTATATAAAATTCTATTTTTAGATTCTCTAATCCTTAATAGGTTAGTAAAGATTATATAATCTACTTTTTAGAGTATATTTATTATCTTCTTATTTAGTTATTTTAAATAGAAAAAAGTAATAACTTTATTATATAAGCTAAACTTATCTAATAGATTACTAATCTATTAGTCTATTAGGGATAAAATAATTTCTATACTTACTTTTTTTTCTCTTCTCTAAATCCTTAATAGATATTAAAAAACCTCTTAAAATTTAAATCTAAAGTTAACCTACTTTACTTATCTAATATACCTCTATCTACTATTACTACTATTCTTAAAAAATACTATAAATCTATTAAAAATACTATAAATTAAATTAGAAAAAAAAATAGTAATCTACCCTCTATTAGGCGAGTAATAGAAGGACGGATTACTAAGTTAAAATTAAGAGAAAAAAGGTAACTAAATAGGGACTTAATAAGGAGTCCTAAGAAGAATAATAAGAGATTATTATTTAAAAATAATATTAATATCTCTATTAGGAGTTTACAACGTTTTATTAAAGAGGAGGGCTATACTATAAATATAGCTAATAAAAAATATCTAATTAATAAATAAAATATAAAAAAAAGAGTTAGCTATTATAAAGAGTAGCTAAGGAGGCTAAAAAATAAAGAAATTAATATAAAAAGAGTTATATTTTTAGATAAAAGTAGTATAGAGGCTAGGAAAGGAGCTAGGCCTAAATATTACTAAAAAAGGGATAAAAAAGGAGTTAGAAGAGAAAGAGTCTCTATAACTAATAAAAGTAAGTTTAAAAAAAATCCTAATAGGCTAAAATATTCTATTTTTTATCTATTTTTATTCCTCTAAATTATATTTTAATAGCTATCTTACTAACTATTATATTAGGTAAAGGAATAAAGATCTAAGTATAGGGAGCTATTTAGATAGGAGGAAGATTAGAACTAGAGTTTATTTAGGACCTAATTAATATTAAAACTCTCGATTCTTCTCGCTATATCTATATAGTACTTAATAAGTATATTAAAAAGTATATTAAAAGAGGTAAGTCCTATAACTCTATTTTACTTAATTTTTTTATTATTATAAAAGAACTAGTTAATATATCTTTAATCTAAGATTATAAATAGCTAACTAGTATACTAGGGTAGAGTTATTAATAAGATAATAGTAGAATTTATAAAGCTTCTACTATTATTAATTAGTTTAAGAGAAATAGAGTAAAACTCTTTCCTTATCTAGCCTATAGTCCTAATCTAAATCCTATCGAAAACGTTTAGAGTTTATTAAAAGATTAACTAATTAAAAGATATAAAGGAAATTTTCCTTTAGGGACTACTCCTATAGTAGTAGAATCCTTTAAAACGGCGATAAAAGAAGAATAGGCGCTTATACAACAAGAATCTCTAGATAATTGTATATTATCTATAGAAAAACGTTAGTAGGATTATATACTAGCTAAAGGCTATCCTACTAAGTACTAATAGTAATAGGTTATAACTATTAAATATAATCTTTTACTAAAAGTTTAACTTTTTACCTTTTACTAAATATCTACTCTTTTAATAATTAGAATTATATATAACGTGGTTTACTATCGAGCGCCCTACCCTACTAAGCGCCCTACCCTAATTTACTAGTAAAAATTAATAAATTACTACCTAATATCTCTAGAACGACTAGGTAGAATTAGCTAGAAATTTTACTAGTAATAGATATATATATATTCTATAATCTATTAGAATTTATAGTTAGTATCTCTAATATTACGTAAGCTATTAGAGCTTAAAGTAAAATTTTCTACTACTACTTCTTTCTTATATAACTATTAAACCGATATAGCTATAGCTTTAAAATTTTAACTATAGATTTTAATTATATTAAATAAAATTATTTAAAAGTAAGGTAGGCTATACTAGATTAGGATTAGTACCTATAAGGGTTAGAAGGATTAAGCGAGATAGTCTTCTATCTTTAATAACTTAGTTAATATAGAAGATATCTCGATGTAAATTCAATATATAGTATAGGATATATAGTTCTATATATAGTAAAAGTTATAGCTAATTCTTATTAAAATCTATAAAGTTATTAAGTAAAAACTAGTTTCTTAAGCTACTCTACTTCTTAAGCTAATAGCTTACGTAATATTAGAGGTACTAACTATAAATTCTAATAGATTATAGAATATATATATATCTATTACTAGTAAAATTTCTAGCTAATTCTACCTAGTCGTTCTAGAGATATTAGGTAGTAATTTATTAATTTTTACTAGTAAATTGGGGTGGGGCGCTCGGTGGGGTGGGGCGCTCGATGGTGAACCACGTTATACCTAACTAATACTAAAAAATATTAGAAAAAGATACCTTAAATAAAAAACTATATAACTCTAAAGTTGGCTTAAAAAAAGGTCCTCTAAACACCTCCAGATATAGCGCCAGTCTGCTTAGTAATCAAAATTCCCAGTAAGCCGAATTAAAGAACTAGATTTTCTCTTTAAAATTCTTATTCACTTATATTTTTAGCTGAATTATTCGTAGAGCTATTACTAGTTAAAAACTATAACTTTTTTTGGGCTTTTTTTTCGTGTCACCCTACTGTACTTGTTAGTAGGTAATCCTTAGGGTGCTTATAGTCTCCTCTAGCGTATACCTAGCGTTCTAAAGCGTTTAAATAGCTACCTGCTAGTCCTAAGTAAGATACTAATAGTAAGGGGCTTACGAGGTATCTGTGAATAGGGGTAAAACTAATTCAAATGAGCTATTAAACTCCATCCTACTATAGATAGTCACTAAGGACGATAGGATTAAGAGGATTTAGTGCGTAGTAGCTCCGGAAAGCCCGGAAGCGGTTACGCGACCCCTGATTACCTCGCTGAGCTCCTATTGGCGTAATTTACAAGAAAAATACACGCTCTGGCTACCTATATGGATACCCTATGTACACTACTTACGGCGGCAACCATAGTAGTATTAATTACTGTAAGCTCGGGCACCCGCTAGTTGGTAGGCACCCCCCCTCCCTCTTAGAGGCTCCTCTGCAAGTATAGCCCATCCCTGGCGTTTAGAGACGCCATAAAACTTGAACAGGTCGGTATAATGGTACTTTATGCCTATAGTGTCGTTGAAGTTAGCAGCGCGACGGATGCGAGCTTTTTTAGGCGTTTCAATGTTGGCAATACCATTTCTTGACATAGTGATTTATTTGCTGCCAAAAAAAAATTATATATTCAATATGTAGTTGTAGAGTAATAACGGCTCAAAGTTAGGTGTTTATAAAATCGGCCATTTGTTTTAGTGGGGGCTCGCTTTGAAGTGCGCTCTTTTTTTAACTCCGCGTGCCCCCGAAGTGGGCCACCCATCCAAAATTGGCTCCGTGAGTTGAACGCGTAATATCTTAATAACGCTACGGTTAATATAGGTTCCTACGAATAGAGAGTTCAAGACGCAATTTAAGAGTTGGAACCTGGTAAATTCAAGAGCGAACGGGTAGCCTCAAAGGCCTGGAATGTAACCAATCAACAGTACAACGCCGGCTTGCTAGTCTACCTACACGCGATAGCTCATCAGCACTAGCAACGATTAACTCCTGTACAAGAGGAGCTCTTAGTAGAGTGGATTCTTAATGAGGATGCACGGCCCGTACGAGAGATTTCAGCCCGAATCTGCGCCTGCAACGGTGACCACCGCCCGCTTAGTCGATGATAGATCAAATCCTTTCTCTCACGCCAGCTACGAGTCTCAAGCATTGTTGGACGATCAATTGAGGCTGCCCGGCTTGAGGCAGCCAGCCCAGACCTGATTTCTGCGTTTCTCCAGCTATTTGAAGAGACCAGAAAGCAGCTCAACATACAGCTTGAAGATGTATGGAATATGGATGAGACTGGAGTAGCCTTAGGGGTATGTACCAATACAAAGGTTCCAGGCGACCGCGAGTGGGTATCAATTATTGAGACTATCTCAGCTATAGGCAAGAAACTCCGGCCTATAGTAATCTTCAAGGGAAAACACCTTCAAACAACCTGGTTTCCTTCTGAATTCATACCCGATTGGGTGTATACGACCTCAGAAAATAGGTGGACTTCAAGGGAAGTTAGGGTTGAGTGGTCAAAGAGGATATTTATCCCTGAATCTTGTCCAAGATCAGACTGTTGGCGGCTACTCATTCTGGATGGGCATGGCTCTCACATTGATATTAAGTTCATGATCCTTTGTAAAACACAAGACCCAGGTTCTCTACCTACCTGCTTATTCTTCTCACCTTCTTCAGCTGTTTGATCTTGCTAGTTTCTAACACTTGAGGACGAGGACCTGGTGTTTAGGGCGACACGCCTCCCGCGCAGCGTTCATTGAGACTTGTGCGTGGCCTCGGTGTTGGGGTGTGCTGGTAAGCGGGAGGCAGCAACTGTAACGGAGCCAATTTTGGATGGGTGGCCCACTTCGGGGGGTGGCCTACTAGTAGGTGCCTGAGCTTATCACTATTACAAGGTTGTACAGCGGCCTTTGCGGCTAAAGTTTGGAAAGTTAGCAGAACAGATAGACGTTTCGGATTACTCGGCAGATATCTCGGTAAGTTTTGTAAGCACTATCGGGGAGTCCCGGAATGCAGCCGACACCAACAATGACTTGGCTAGCGTCAGCATCGAATCCTCTATTCTCCTGGAGTTACGTGGATCTTATCGTACGATCTGCTTCCAAAATCTTCTGCATTTACCTCCTCTCTTAACAATAATAAAAGGCGAGAGCAAGGGGACATAAGTGAAGACAGAGTGCGCCTCATTAGTCAAGACCTATAATAAAAGATACAATGTATAGCTACTGAATAGACTGTTTGCTTCAAAAAACGTATAGACTTTAAGTATTAATGCAAAGCTTTTTTTAAGCAAGTGTAGGCGCAGGGATTTTACAACTAATAGTACCACCGAGTCTAGAAGCCATTACTATAGTAGCGACTCTTCAAGGTCGTAACTAGCCTCTACCAATAAACACATGCCTCCGAAATTTGGCCTTATGGGATAGCCATCGTAATGGTATATCTAGGAAACGCTTAATTCACGATATGTGTTGTGAGTCGAGCAGCTCAGGAATGAGTAGGAGATGGATCATTGATTTGAAGCTATGTAGAGAGAGCGCTATATATATACATAGGAAGCTCGAACAGCTCGCTTACGTGATGTGTACTCACGTGCTCCTCTATTGAGCTACGCTCCTCTATATTAAGTCAAGCTCGTAGATATTAGGTACAATCGTGATAAAAAGTCTGGCTATACCCCGCACGTGCCACCCCACAACTTCATGAACACCAAAGAGCTACCTATTTTTTAACTCTATATAACTCCATCAAAATGAGGTATTTTGGTACAGAAATTTCGGGCAATCGAAAGCGCGGAGGTGAATTATCAGATGCGCAGCGTAATTATTGTATGGGCATGTTAGATGAGGGTGCAGCAGCTAGCAAAGTAGCTGATAGGCTCGACTGTTCACTGAGCGCTGTCAACCGAACGAAACAGCGTTGCAAAACCACCCACAAAACTACGAGCCGCCCTCGGATAGGGCGCCCTCATATTCTAACTGAACGAGCTATTCGACGGCTAGAGCGGATCGTTAAAAAATACCCAAAAATTGAGTACCTTCCACTCATGAAAGAGGCGGGACTATTGGACGATGAGGCTACTCAACCTACTGTTTCTCGCCACACAGTGCGTAACGTATTAGCTGCAGAGGGTCTCCATAAGTTTCGAGCGAAGCGCAGACCTCTAATTAATAAGGATACAGCTAAATTACGCCTACAACTTGTCGAGCGGTTGTCTGAGTGGAAGTGGGAGAAGGAGACTCTTATTTTTAGTGATGAGTGTAGCGTTGCTCGCGGTTCTGGCCACAACACAGAATGGGTATAGCGCCTCCCCTCACAAAAATGGAGTCACGAGATGGTAGAGGAGGTAGCTACTGGCCGCCAGCCTGCTCGTATGGTTTGGGGAGCTATTTGGTTGACAGAGGAGGGTGAGGTTAGACGCAGTCCTCTCATCATCATGACTCGCGATCCACGAAGCCTAGGTGGAGGCTATACCTCGTGGAGCTATATAAAAGCGCTCCGTAAAGGCCTCCGCCCCGTATACAATCGTGGGGATCTATTTATGCAGGATAACTCACCTATTCATAATGCTCAACGCTCGTTGGATTGGCTAGAGGTTCACGACGTTCCTATACTTGACTGGTCACCCTATTCTCCCGACCTCAACCCTATAGAACATGTATGGTTAGCACTCAAAAGGATGCTCCATAAGCTCCACCCTGAGTTTGATACAATGGGTAGCACAGAGGAGGAGTGGAGGCGCTTTGAGGCTGGCTTGAAGGAGGCATGGGCTGCTATACCTGACTCTCTTATCAAGAAGCTGATTTTGTCCATGCCGGACCGCCTTGCGGCCTGCAAAGCTGCTAAAGGCTACCAGACTAAATATTAGATATAATGCGACTATTTTAGTACTCTCAAATAATTATTTGGGCGTAGTTGCAGCGAGTTGTAGCTCGCTGAAGTGGTGATCAAAAGTGGTGGGTGTGGCCCGAGCGCGAGGGTATAGCCAGACTTTTTATCACGATTGTATACCCAATATCTCTATAACCAGAATTGCCAACAATCAATTCAATCAATTTTGCCCTCTTCGATTGAATTGATTGCGAGTTGGAGAGCGTTAGATTAGCTTGATTGAATTGAACTTGATTAGATTGCAAGCCTTGCAAGCCTTGATGCCAAGGCGATCGAGCTCTATATAAATTACAGTGTAGGAGTATCCTACTCGCATATTTTGAAGTCCTCTATCAACTCTGCGTCAGTAATCTTGATCTTATTAATATCATGTAGTGTTTTAAAGCTAGCTCTTATCTAAGAGCGTATTAATTAAAGAGCTATAAGTATCTTACTACTAAGAGTACATCGTTTAGGCTTAAGTAGGTCGCCTAACTTACTAAAGAGACCCTTATAATTACTACTTAATACTAGGATAGTTATAATATTAATTATAAAATAGCTTAAATTAGAGTATTTTAGCCCTATTTATATCTAGTATAAGACTAGATTACTATTAGCTATATATTAAGCCTTAGTCTACTTAAGTTCTTATATTTTCTAGTACTTATATTTATTATCTAGAGCCTCTTTATTTACTCCTCTATAATATAAATATATACTAATAGCCTTATTAATTAAGCTTATTACTTGCGTTAGTAGAGGCGTTAGGTAGTACTACTAAGGTCTATATAATACCTAAAGCTCTTAAAACCTAGTATTAGCTCTAGTAAGCTATCCTTTATTTACTTAGCTATTATTATAGTAGTATTTATAGTATAGGTATAGGTAAGTAGTAGTATAATAGGTAGGTAAGGCGTTAAGTTTAGAGTAATAATTATAAGCCTTACTCTAACTAGTAGTAAGGTTAATTTTAAGATAGTCCTCTAGAGCCTTATTATAAGTATTAAAGTTAATATACTTAAATACTAAGATAAGCTACTTAAGCTAAGTAAGTATATACTTATATATAGGTATTACCTTATATATAGTACTATATTTACTATCTTTACTATATCCTTTAAAGTACTAAGTATCTTATTTAAATAGCTCTAATAATAGTTTATACTTACTAATTACTACCTAATTAGCTACTCTTAAGCTATCTAATCTTATCTAAGTAGGTATATTAGATAGCTTTTTATTTTACCTTATAGTATTAGTATCCTCTATTATAACTCTATTTATATAGTACTCTATATAGGTATTATAAGTAGTTTAGAGATAGAGAGCGTACTTAAAAGTAGTATAATATAAGTTCTATTAAGTAATAACTAGCTTAATAGGTTTAAGTATTTTAAGATAACTCTTAGAGAGTAGAGTAGTGTTAGCGACGCGTTAAAACTCTCTAAAGAGCTTATACTACTAAGAAGTCTATATATAGTTAATAATATTAATAAGTACTCTAATAGAGCTATCTTTACGCTACTATTATATATACTACTCCTTAGTATTAAGTTAGTCTTTAGTATTATTATATACGTCTTTATTAGTACCCTAAATAATTACCTAGCTAATAAGATTAAGTATATAATAACTATAGTAGAGGCGTTAGTAATCTATATTAAAGGAGTACTAAGAGAAGAGAGTAGTAATTATAGTATTATTATTAGTAGCGTTATTAAGGATAAAGTAACCTAAATAATTACTACCTATCTTATATACTAAGAGCTTTAGTAAGATAGCCTTAGTAATAGTATTATTGTAGTATTGTGTACTCGACGCTCTTCTAGGGCCCGAGGGCCTATTAGCCTATAATTACGAGACCTAGATTAGGAACTCCTAGTTTATAGCGTTATTTCTTCCTATACTATATAAATACGCCTTAATATATTTAACGCTCTTCTAAGCTCTAAGGGCCTATTAGCCTATAACTAGAGGGTTTATTAGCTAAGTATACTCTTTAGTTTACTTACCTATATAATATAGTATAGCTCTACGAACTAGAGATCTACTATCTAATAGCTTATTAGATAGTAGTTATAGAGTATAGTAATTTATTAGTCTTAAGTATTAGGGTTAATTACCTCCCTAAGTAACTACCTATCTCCTCTACCCTTTTTCTTATAAGCTCTTAGTACTTAATTCTCCCTTATAACTATCTATCCCCTTTTTTACGCGAGCTAAATATTATAGTACTCTACTATATACCTCCCCCCTCTTAAGAGCTTAGTCCCCTTAAGCTTTAGTAAAAATCCTCCTAATACTTTAAAAGCTTAAGTAGTAACTTACTACTAGTACTAATACTAAGGTAAGAGTTAGTATACCTCTTAATATTATTTCCTCCTACTCTACTAAACCTATAGTATATTTTTCCTTAACTCTAAGGTTTCTTAGTAGTAACTAATTAGAGTATAGATAGTAGGTCTTATTTTAAAGGTAGTAGTTAATTAGAGGCTTACTTAGTAGTTTCTAATCTAGGGTCCGAAGGTTTATACGTACTCTCTATAATATAGTATCTACCCCCTCCTCTAATTATCTATTCTTTTCCTTCTTTATATTTTTAACTTTAAAGTATACTATTACCGCTCTTATAGTAGTAATTCCTTAATTAGAGGTATATTAGTATAGCTAAATAGGTATAGAGTAGGCTTATACTTCTAAGTTATTAGAGAAGGATCCTTCTTAATATTTAAGTATACTATAATTTAGTATCTAAGGCTTCTAATAATAATAGTTTTAGGGGTTTTTAGTATAGCTCTTTAAGTCTATCTCCTTCTAGGCTAAGTTATATTAGTTCTACTAGAGGTAGTATAAGTTATACTTAAGTTTAGGATCCTTATAGTCTTCTCTAGTAAAATACTAGAACTTAGCCTATAGTTTAGCTTTTAAGCCCTAAGAGTACCTCTATAAGTTCTAGCCTCTCTAGTCCTCCTTCTCCTCTCCTATACTACTCTACTAGTAGTTCTCTAATATATTTAACTCTCTTTAGTTCCTTCCTCTTATTCTCTCCTTAGGGTTCGCCCTCTACTATCTATAGTACGCCTACTACTTCCTACTCTCTCTTAACTCCTTAGTTCCTATAGAGTATACCTTCTTACCTCTCTTACTCTTTAGACTTAAAATCTAATATAGGCCGCTCTAATCTAGGTAAGGGTTTAGGGAGTACTTATAGGTATATTTCTAAGTCTCTTAGTACTTCTACTCCTTACTACTCTTCTACTAATTCTTCTTTATATATCTAGAGTTTATCCCCTACTTAGGATATCTCTATACTAGTTTATAATTATTTTAGCTATTTAGGCCTAGGTTCCTCTACTACTCCTACTTCTTCTCTTTAGTCTTCTATTCCTACCTCTCCTCTACCTACTTCTACCTCTCTTCTACCTACTTCTTCTTCTCCTAGTTTACTACCTTATATTTAGTAGCCTTTAAATTAGAATACTTTTAGTAGTAGTTAGAGACCTAGTACCTATTACTATTAGCTACCTAGGTTTTATCCTAATATAGACTAGCTACCTACTAACTTACCTCTTTATAATAATAATAATAATAATTAGTAAGGGTAATAGTATCTTTTTATTAGGATTTACTAGTATCTAAGAGTTCTTTAGTAGGGTTTCTAAGAGTAGTATTTTTATTTTCTTACTAGTATTACTTTTAGGTAATTATAAAAGTTATTTCTAGTTTTTCTTTCTAATTACTAACTCTCTCTTTTATTTATAACTCCTACTTAGTATAACTCCTACTTAGTATAACTTCTCCTCTCTTTTAAAGTTTAGCTATCTCTTAGCTAAGATCCTTCCCCTTATCTAGTTCTCTATTTTTAAAGAACTTAAAGTTTACTAGGTTAAACTCTACCCTCTAAGCTAGGATTTATACTACTTATAGCTAGTAGGTTATTATTAGGTTTAGTAAGTCTTACCTATATTTTTCTTATATATATTAACTTTAGTACCTAAAGGTTAGTTTAGCTAGTAATAGTTCTTTAGATAGTTTCTTAAGTAACTCTACGTTTTTCTATAAGCTTCCTACTTCCTTATTCCCTATTTCTATATCCTCTAGTTTAGGTATTAATTCGTCTAGAATATCTAATAATTCTATTAGCTTCTTTAGTAAAATTCTACTATCCTAGTACCTAGGGTATAACTTCTAAATATTATACTATCTAAGTCTATAAGCTAGTACTAACCTAATAGGTATACCTATATTACTTAATATAGGCCTTTCTATCTTAGTTATAGCTTCTATTATCTTAACTTATTCTAGTTACTAAATAAATCTTATATAAGTACTAATATTCCCTTAGGTATACCTATAGCGCGTAATATCTTCTTAGTATTAAACTATTCTTTACCTTCTTTCCTTAGCCTAATTATCCTATTAATAGCTTCTTAAAGCTAGTTATCTCGTTTATTAAACTACTATACTTAGAGGGCTATTAGTATAGGAGTATCTCTAACTTCTAACTATAGTAATATTTACTATATTAGAATATAGAGCTTAATAGGTAGGACTTATTCCTAGCTATATATAAGATATATTAGCGTTTCTCCTATACTATACTTTACTATAACCTAATTAGCCTATAGTACTTATAGTAGGTTATCTACCTAGTTTCCTTTAATCTTTCTAAGAGCTATAACTAATTCCTTATATCCTCTTTTAATTATTCCTTAGCTTTAGGAGTAGTATATACTACTAACGACCCTTTAGATACTATATAACTAGGCTAAATCCGTAACTAGTCCCTTATTTTCTAGGCCTCTATCTATAATTATCTTAAAGGGTACGCCCTACCTAGGGGAGATATCCTACTCTAAGAACTTTATAATAGCTTCTAAGGTATTACTCTTAAGGGCCTTTACCTCTACGTACGAGCTTACTATATCTTAATATACTACTATAAATTTCTTACCTCCTTTACTATTAGGTATATATACTATATTAACTATAATCTATCCCTATAGTACCTTAGGTCCCTAATTTAGGTATAGCTCTTCTTCTACTATTTAGGGTAAGTAAAACTAATATTCTTTATATATTTTTATATATACTTCTATATCCTTAAATATATTTAGCTAGTAGTACTTAGCCTATACCTTCTACTATATACCTTCTCTTCCTTAGTATCTACTTTTATTATA
>JAJTIZ010000263.1:0-34889 GCA_021365335.1 Phaeosphaeriaceae sp. PMI808
ATATAAGTACTACTCTATAACTTATACTAAATAAGTTATTTCTAGAAGGCTAAAAGAATAAGCTCTACGCCTATACTAGTATATAGCCTAGGATCTCTTTAATATACTAAATATAAGATTAGGCGAGCTCTAGTTTCTACTACTTAAGTATAATTATAGTAGTAAGCTCTATACCTATATACTATATAGTAAGATACTCTAAGAGATTCTAAGAGTATTTAAGAACTTTAAAGTATAGGTAAGAGTATACTATAAGCTCTATATATACACGATTATATAAGATAATATTATAGTAATACTACTATATAAGAGTACCTTATACTTTTAATATTAGGCTTAAGATAAAGGGATATAAGTTTAGAGCTTCCTAATATATACTTATAAGCTAAATAGAGGGCCTAAGAGAGCTAGTTAAAAGGTAGTTATAAAATTAATTAAAATAAGGATAGAAGTAAATCTACCTAAGAAGCTCTAGCTAGAGATAGTAGATTATTATAACCCTAATAAGACTAGGAAGTTAGTATAGGGTTACTATTAGACGTACGTATAGGATAAGGTAATAGTTATTATGTAACTACTTTAATTAAAGCGTGCAAGATAAAGCGCGTAAAGTTGAGCGTATAATATAAAGCGATTATATTAAAGTAATTAATATAAAGCGCCTCTAGTATATATATAATTAGAAGTAATAAACCTCTAGGGCTTATTATATTCAATTTAAATAGTTATAGAGATAATATAGTTATTTAAGTTACTACTTCTACGCTCTATTATATCTAGTAAGACTAATCTACTCTAACCTTACTTTATCTTTAAGAACTAACCTTACTCTATTAATATACTATAGTATCTTAGTAGACTCTTAATACTTTAAATACCTCTATAATAAGTAACGCGTTAATAGATTTAAACGACTAGTAGGTAGGACTAAAAATCGACGTCTACTTTAAAATAGATAAAGTACTTAATAATAATCGACTAATACTTATAGTAATATACCTAAGAGGAAAAGCTAAGAAATAGGTTATACTATACCTTAAGAAATTTATAGATAATAATAATAATAGTTGTAATAATATATTCGAATAATAGATTAAGTTTAAGGATAAAATATAATAAGCCTTCTAACTCGCTAACGAACTAGCTATTATAGAATAAGCTATCTAGGGCCTATAATAGAATTATTTAGCTTCTAGCTATACTAATAAATTTAGGAATTATTTAATCTAGACTAAATAGAATAACTAGGCTTTAATAAGGATATTTAGATAAGGATTGAAAGTAGGCGTATAGGTAGAGCTTATAAGAAGTAGAGCTACGATTAATAACCTTAATAAACTAATTAAAGAATTAATTAGAGTTAATAACTACTTATACGAATTTCGCCTTAAAGTAAAGGATAAGTACGCTACACTAACCCGCATATACGAGAAAAAGAAATACTAGCTAAACTATAGATACTAGAGGGTTGTAAAGGTACCTAGGGTTAGTAGTAATTATAGGTATTTTAGTCTTAATAATATATATATCGATAATATAACCTAAGGAGGATAAATACTAGATTATTACCCTAAGAAGTTAGATAATAGTAAGGAAATAAGAACCTACTATAACTATAGTAAACTAGGCTACCTATTAAAGGACTATTAATTAAAGAATAAAGCTAGAAGATAAATAGGTAAGAGATATTAGGTTATAGACTAATCTCTTAATATAATTAAAGGTAAGGTAATAATACTAAGGAAGAATAGGAGTAGGTATAATAGATACTAGATAAAGGGAAAGCTATCTATCTACTTAGCTAAGAACTTAAAGACTAAGTAGATTAGATTTAAAAAGAATATAAATAAGGTAATACTAAGACTATAGATAGCTTCTATTTACTTAAGAAGTATAATAAAAGATAATAATCTCGTAAATAAGAGATTACTAGATACTTATAATAAGTCTTAAGGAAAAATGAGTAAGAATAAGAATATTAGTTCTTAGCATTCGAAAATAAAGAAAGATTACACTATAATAGTAGGGGAGGATACTACCGCAACGCTACTACGCACTCTTACCTAGAAGAAAGTACCTATAGTTTAGGATTACCTAGACTCTAACTAAGATAGGGAGCTAGAAGATAATAAATATAATAATATATAGATAATACTAAGCTAGAGTCCTTAGGATATTATATACTACTAGAAACCCTAGAACTATAGCGCGAAGATATAATAGTATAAGATAGATTTATAGGAGAAATCTAGAACCTAGTAGATAGCTACTACTTAATTAAAGATTAGTAAGATAATAAAAGATAGACTAGAGTCTCTAATAAGGATTATAACTAGATTTATTTACTCTAGAAGCTTAAAGCTACTTAATATATCTAATATACTAATTAGTAGGACCTATAGTACTAGTTATATTATAAAAACCTTAACTACCTACTATTATTATAGATATAGTATTTTATAATAAATATCTTATATACTACTTAGATAAAATAGGCTTAGATATTTCCTAGTAAGAAATCTAAGTATAAATAGTTTTAGAATAAATATAAAAAGTAACTTATAAATAATACTATAGGATAAATAATAGTAGGATATTTCGCTAGAGCTATAACTATAGACGAAACTATAAATAATATACTAATTAATAGAAGGTATATATACTTAATTTAGTATACTATCTATAGGATAAGTGTAAATAATATAAAGAAGCTAAGATACTAAATAGATTTATAAGAAGAGAGTATAAATAAGATAAGTCTTTTTTAGAAATACTTAATAGATAAGAATATAACGCTATTAACGTAGAGAAACTTATTAAACTCCTAGTTATAGTAGGAGTATAATAGATAAAGTATTATTAGATTTAGGATTATTTATAAACTTTATATTACTAAACGTAGCGCAACGAGCTAGACTTAAGCCTATAGAGAAGGAGTATCCTATCTAGTCTATATCGCGAATAGAAAAGCTATACTAGGAGAACTAGTAGTAATATACAGATAACTATAATACTTACTATCTAAGGAAGAACTATAGAAGTATACCTAGATATCCTAGCCTTAGCTAGTAAAGATATTATTTAGGACTACTATAGTTATAAGAGTTTAATCCTAGAGTTAATTAGAAATACTAGAACCTCTTATAGATAGACTATAAAGACGTATATAGATCTAAGCCTACGTATTAATAGATTAAGATAGTAGATAAGAAGATAATTTATAAATTAACTACTTTAAAACTAATATATAATAAAAGTATAGTTACCTCTATAGATACTAATAGGTATTAGGTTATAAAGTAAGAGTATTAGAGAAACGCGTAACTCCTAATATCCTATAATAGTATAAGGAATTTAGTTACCTCTTTATAGAAGGATAGAAGAAAACTCTCTACTAAAGTATTAACCCTAGGATTATATAATTATACTATAGGAAGCGAAGGAACTAACTTCTAGACCTATCTATAGACTATTAGAATAAGAGTTAGAAATACTTAGAGACTATATTAAGAAGAATCTTATAAGAGATATATATAGGAATTAATATTACTAGTAGGCTACCTAATATTATTTATACTAAAGAAATAAGGGCTACTTAAGTATATATTAACTTTAGGAAGCTTAATAATATTATAATAAAGAACTACTACCTACTACTAAATATTATAGAACTATAAGATAGATTAGTATATATAAAGATATTCACGAAGCTAGATCTATAGGATAGTTACTACCTAATTAGAATAAAAGAAGGTAAAGAATAGAAGATAGCGTTTAGAACACGCTATAGCTATTATAAGTATATAGTAATACTATTTAGGCTAACTAATACACTAGCTATATTCTAAGTATTAATTAATAATATACTTAGGGAATACCTAGACGAATACGTCGTAGTATATTTAGATAATATATTAATTTACTTATAGTTTATAGAAGAATATAAATAATATATTAAAACAGTATTATAAAGCTTAGACTAGTATAATCTAAAGCTAAAACTAGAGAAATATAAATAGTATAAGATAGAAGTCGAATTTCTTAGTTATATAATTAGTACTAAAGAGTAAAAATAAGTAAAGAAAAGATTAAAGTAGTAAAAGTATAGAAAGAGCTAAGGAATATTAAAGAAATATAGTTATTCTTAGGATTTATTAACTTTAATAGATACTTTATAAGGAACTTTTTAGGAAAAGCCTTACTACTTATAAACCTAATAAGGAAAGATATACCTTAGTTATAGATAAAAGAATATTAAGAAGTATTTAATAAATTTAAGATAGTTTATATAATACTACTAGTATTAGTACTATTCTATAGAGAAGAAATATTAAGATTTAAGACTAATATATTAGACCTCGTATATAGCGTAGTAGTACTATAAGAACGCGAAGGGAAATAGTACCTAATAGCCTACTACTCTAGAAAGTTCTTAGGACTAGAAGAATAATATAATATATATAATAAGGAATACTTATAATAGTAAATATACTAAAATATTAGAGAATTTACGTAGAAAGTTACTTAGAACTTATAATATTTACTAATTATAAGAACTTAGTTACGTTTATAATAACTAAAGCTCTAAATTAATAATAAACTAGATAGTTAGAACTCTTAGGATAATATAAATTCTAAATTATATATATACTAGGAAAAGATAATAGTAGAGTAGACGCCCTTAGCTAAAGATACGATATCGTAGGAATAAAAGAAACTATTAAAGGAATAATACTAAAGTTTAACTAAGATAGATCCTTAGGACTAGTAAACGAGATTAATATAAATTAAGAAATTAATAATCTTATAATAATTACGAATAATATACCTAAAGAATTATAAGAGGTAATTATAAGATAATACTATAATAATCTAGTATATAGATACCCTAGAATTACGAGAACTATAGAACTTATTAGAAGGAACTATAAGTTCAAGAATATAAAGGATAAGGTAATAACCTTTATTAGAAAATATATAGACTATTAGAAAAATAAATATAGTACTTATATACTATATAGCGAGATGCAAGTAATAGAACTACTAGAATTTCCCTAGGAAGACATCTTAATAGACTTTATAATAGGACTACTACTATTAAAAGACCTAGCTATAGGAATTACGTATAACGCGATAATAGTTATTATATATAGATTTATTAAGTACGTAGAGATAATACTATTTAGGAATAACTATACCGTATAATAGCTAGTATTTATATTCCTAGATCGATTGATTAGATATTATAGAATACTAAAGTCAATTATTAGTAATAGAGATAAGCTCTTTATATTAAACTTTTAGGTAACGCTATTAGTATTAATAGGAATAAAGAGAAAGCTATTAATAGCTTATTATCTATAGATAGATAGATAAATAGAAAGGACGAATTGTACGATAAAAGCGTATCTACGAATCTACGTTAATACTTAATAAAATAATTAGGTATTATTACTACCTATAGTATAACTTGTATATAATAATAAGTTCTTAGAATTAATAGGAAGAATACTATTCTTTATAAATTATAGAAGATACCTAAACCTATTTAAAAGAATATTACTAGGACTAAAGGTATAAGTAGTAATAGCTACTATAGACGAACTTAAGAAAGTATATAAGGAAATATAAGATAAGATACTTAAAATACAAGAAAGTAGTATTAAGTACGCTAATAAAAACGAAAAAACGGCACCTTAGCTAAAAGAGGGGGATAGAGTATATTTGTATATAAAGAATCTACGTATAAAACGACTAAGTAAAGGACTTAATAATATTAAGGTTAGACTATTTTTAATAAAGAATAAAAGGACTAGTTAACTATACTTTAGAACTACTAAAAGATGCGAAAATCTACCCTAGGTTCTATATAAGTAAATTAGAACCTACTAATTAAGAAATACTACTATAGCGAAACTTCTACTATAAAATAGAAGAAGAAGATAAATTTAAAGTTGAAGATCTCTATAGATACTATAAGATAGGACGAGAAGAATTCTAGGATAATATTTCTACTAAGAATAGTTAGTAAAATAGAAAGGCTACCCTAATATAGAAAAATATAGGAACTAGAAGCTAATCTCTAGAACTATAAAGAACTACTCTAAAAAATAAGAAAGAAGTATAGTAATACTTCTTTATAAGAGTAATAGAACTATATAGACTATATAAGGACGATATTTATAAGATAATTTAGAAGAATAAGGATTAGAACTTATAAGAGCTAGAAGCTTAATTAGAAGAACTAATAGGAGAAGTAATACCCTCTATAGTAATATATTCATCTAATAACTCTAGCGTAGACTAGAGTATAGGTAATATAGCTATACTAATTAAAAGGTTAGGATAGTTAAATAATTAACGAGAATCTAGTTTACCCTCTAACTCTAATTCTAACGTAAGGTATAAGGCTTTATAATAAGTATACTCTTTAGTATATTATAGAATTTTCTTATTCTATAATAACTAGTTAATAATAATAGTAAGAAGTACCTTATCTTTATTAACCTTTTTCCTATACTCTTTATAAGTCTTATTAAGAGACTTCTAGGATATACTAACGTAGACGATTAAGGTAAGTGTATTTAGTATACTTTAATTAGTATTTAGTATAATGTAATAAGAAGATCTAGAAATAGAATACTTAAGATAAGGAGTTTCTATAGGATAATTAGCTTTAAGGATTTTAGAGACTAGATAGAGCTTTTACTTATAGGCTAACGAAGATATTATAGTAGGCTAACTTATAACTAGTGCAGGGCACGCTACTTATAAGTTAGGACTAACCTAATTAGGAACTAAGGCCTAAGGGTAGACCTAGCTAAAAGAGGGAGGATAGTATTATAACCCTAATAAGACTAGGAAGTTAGTATAGGGTTACTATTAGACGTACGTATAGGATAAGGTAATAGTTATTACGTAACTACTTTAATTAAAGCGCGTAAGATAAAGCGCGTAAAGTTAAGCGTATAATATAAAGTAATTATATTAAAGCGATTAATATAAAGCGCCTCTAGTATATATATAATTAGAAGTAATAAACCCCTAGGGCTTATTATATTGAACTTAAATAGTTATAGAGATAATATAGTTATTTAAGTTACTACTTCTATGCTCTATTATATCTAGTAAGATCGATCTACCCTAACCTTACTTTATCTTTAAGAACTAACCTTATTCTATCGAAATACTACGGTATCTTAGTAGACTCTTAATATAGATATAGTAATATAGTTTATTATTATAAGTCTAAGCTATACTTATTAGCTTAAAGTAGTAAATATAGTACTTAATAAATAGTTTAGATATTACTTTAGATAGTATTAATAAATAGAGATAAAAGCTACTACTATAGATCTACGCCTAGATTAGAGTAGTATATTATTAGATTTAAGATAGGTTTTAATAGGTATATAGTATAGGAATAAGGTATATAATAAAAGACTATAATAAATAATATAGTAAATAATTAATTAATTATCTATAAACGCTCTTAATTATTATCTATTAATATTCTACTTATTCTATCTACTATACTTTCTACTAGTTTATATATCTATCTCTACTAAGCTTATTAAAGTCTCTTAGTTTTAAGGGTAGAGATCTTCTATCTCTATTATATAGTTAAGCTAGCTTAATATTATTTATTTAATAGTACTAATTCTATATAGCTTATCTATAACGCTATAAGCTATTAGATATTACCTTTACTAGTTATATTAGCTATATTAGCTATACTAGATATACTAGCTATACTAGCTATAATCTCGGATATAGTCTTAGATAGTTTTATAATAACGCTTTTATCTAGTAGTAGATAACTAAGTTCGACCTTAGATTACCTATAAATCTAATATACTCCTTTAGCTTAGTAAGCCTTTAGTAAGTAAGAACTTATTAGGTAAGTATAAGGTTATTTAAGTAAGCTTAGATTTTATTAAGAGGTACTTTATATATAACCTAGTATTCTTATACTTCTACTAGTCTAAGTTAGGTTAAGAAACTCTCCTACTTATTTTCTAAGAGTACCTTAGTAAACCTATTAGTAGTTATCTCTATTAATAGAGTATATACTACTTTAATTCAACTAGCTAATACCTTTTACCTTAGCTAGTAGTTATAAATATTAATATACCTTAGTTTAGTTTAGAGTTTAGCTAGTTCTTTAGTAATAAGCTAGATTATTTAAGTATTATTATACTAGATAGTAATATAGCTTATTAGTAGTTTAACCTTTAGTTTATCTAGTAATTATAATATAAAGATAGCTTCTTTAGCTATTTAAGATAAAGCTAGTAATTTAGCTTTAGTTATTAAGATAGTAATAGTATCTTATTTATTAGCTCTCTATATAATAAGACTATTAAATAGTTAAATTATATATCTTTAAGAGTTTCTTCTATCTAGAGTATTATTAGTAAAGGAGGTATTACTAACTACTTAAAGTAAGTTACCTCCCCTAAGTTAGAGTACTTTCTATCTTATACTTAATAGCTTCTTAGTATATAGTATTTAGGTTTATAAAGAATTAAGCTAATTATAATATTATAAATACTATATCTAGTCTAGTAGTTATTATAGTAAATAGGAGTAAGCTAATTTTAGGCTAGTACTTATTAATCTTAGATAGCGTTACTAAGCTAGTATAAGGCTAAAGTTTAAAAGTAGCTATTAGAGTTTTATAGTAGATATCTTATTTATTAGTAAGCTAATATATCTTATTAATATATACGGTCTATAAGAGCTAGATAAGGTATTACTTTCTTTTCTAAATAATCTCTATACTAAGGAACTATTAGAGATCTACTTCTCTAGTAATAGTATACTTCTCTCTTAAGAAATTAGTTACCTTTTCTACTTCTTTAGTCTTCTTTTTATTATAGGCTATAATAATATTATCTATATAGAAGAAGATAATAATACTATCTTTTACTATATAGTATAGCTTATAGAGTACTACTTAAAAACTAAGAGACTTTAGTATTAATATAAATTCTCTATACTATAGTAGAGGTAAAATATATAGTCTATATAGAGCTTTTTAAACCTAAAGGATTATTCCCTTCTTCTAGTATCTCTTTAGTATTTTTATATAGATCTCTTAATATATTATAGTATTATTAGATTTATAGGTAATCTAAGGTTAAACTTAGTTATCTACTACTAGATAAAAGCGTTATTATAAAACTATCTAAGACTATATCTAAGATTATAGCTAGTATAGCTAGTATAGCTAGTATAGCTAGTATAGTTAGTATAGTTAGTATAGCTAGTATAGCTAGTATAGCTAGTATAGTTAGTATAGCTAGTATAGCTAGTATAGCTAGTATAGTTAGTATAGCTAGTATAGCTAATATAGCTAGTAAAGCTAATATCTAATAGCTTATAGTATTATAGATAAGCTATATAGAACTAGTACTATTAAATAACTATATTAAGCTAGCTTAACTATATAATAGAGATAGTAGATCTCTACCCTCTAAACTAAGAGACCTTAATAAGCTTAGTAGAGATAGATATATAAACTAGTAGAAAGTATAGTAGATAGAATAAGTAGAATATTAATAGATAATAATTAAGAGCGTTTATAGATAATTAATTAATTATTTACTATATTATTTATTATAGTCTTTTATTATATACCTTATTCGTATACTATATACCTATTAAAACCTATCTTAAATCCAATAATTAAGAGTCTTACTACTTTAACTAAATAAAGCTAAACTAATAACTAAAACGAGTTAAGCTAATTAGTATATAAACTATAGAAATTAGGTAGACCTAACTTCTATTAATTAGCTAGTTCTAACTAGTGCGCTCTATAATAAGTCCCTAGCACGCTCTACTAAACTTTAATTTTTAATATCTTAACTAAGTTAAGCTAATTATTAATTAAGACTATAAAAAGGAACTAAATCTATAGTAAATTATTACTATAGATTTAATCTAAGTAGATAGACTAAGATTCGAACTTAGGACCTTTATAGTATAATTATAACGCGCTACTACTACGCTATACGCTTAATTAATAATAACTTAAAAGTTTAAGGAGTAATACTAATTATTACTATTATAGATTATAAGTAAAATAATAAAATAATCTACTAAGCGTAATATAATCCTATAGTAATACTAAGGATAGATATTAACTATATAGCTTAGTTAACTTAACTATAATTAAGATATATAGCCTATAAGATCTAGGATAATATTATCTTAGCTATAAATACTAAATATATTAAAGAACTAGAAATAGTTAGCTCTTTAATAATTACTAAATATACGCTAGCCTCTAATATTTAGAAATTATTATATTAATCTAAATTATTAACTATAGGCCTTAAGGTATTTAAGGAGTATCTTAAATACTATAAGACTTTCTCTAAGTAGAATTAAATTAATTAATATATATATAATAAGGAGTAGACGAGCTTATAGTATATTATAGTATTTATCTAATTATTAGTTATACTATATCTACTACGTACGTATAACCTACTAAATTAATTACTATAATAATAGCTTACTAATCTTAAATAAACTATTAGTATAGATAAATAAATTAAATAAGAGCGAGCTTATAAGAGATACCTTAATTTACTTAAACTAATAAGGAATATAGTAAATTAGAATACTTAGCTAGCTAAGTATAACTAAGCTTCTATAGAAGCTAAAATATATTAAGTTATAAAGCTATTATAAATTAACGTAATTACTAAAGACTTTCTTATAGCTATTTATAAAGTTACTCCTATCTAGTCTATAACTTTTTAAGACTATAGGCGATTTAATCCTAGTATAAACTAGAAGTAGATAATAAAATACTTCTATAAATATATAATAGTAAATTATTATCTTAGATTAAGGAAATATATAGCTACTTTTATAGTTAATAATACCTTAGAATACTCTACTAGTAGTAGTAAATCTACCTAGAGTAAGACCTAAGATACCTCTCTTACTAAATACGCGCTACTTAGAAACTAGGATAGACTCTAAAGATAAAAACGTATACTAGATTATTAGACTAGTTTTCTATATAAGAATAAGATAAACTCCTAAAATTTAGAAATAACTATAGTAGATAAAGTATATTACCCTACTTATAGAGGGGTGCAACGAAAAAGAAGTAATTAATTTTTTAACCTTTTTAAAAGTATTATAACTTACTTAATATAAGAGCTATAACTATAAAAAATAGATATTTAGAAAGAGAAAAGCTCGCCCTTTTAGATTATTTATATGTCTAAAGCTTAGTAAGCGTAGCTCGGCTATAGTAGCTTACTGAAATAGGGGTATATTTTTAAGCCGTATTTAAAGGCTTACAACTTTTTATTTTAAGTATCTTTTTTCCTATATTTTATATATATTAATTATATATATAAAACCTATAATATATTAGCTTTATATATATATTGTATTACTATATTAATAGTTATACAGAAACTCGGTTTTTTTAGACTTTAGTTAATAAATATATATTAGACTAGACTTAAACTTAGTCTAATAGCCTATAACTATTTTAATAGCCTCCTACTATCTAATTATAGAAAGTATATAATTATATATAGCCTACTAGCTTATAGCGTTCTACTCTTCTATTATAGTAAGCTTAAAAGCTTCTATACTCTTTAAACTAATATCTATACCTAAACTCTTTCTAGGTCGTTTATTTAGCCTATCTTTAAGTAGATTCTACATATTTTTAATAGGATTTAAATCTAGACTAAAGGTAGAGTAAGTATAAAGCTTTACTTAATTCCTTTTAAACTAATCCTTAATAGCTTTAATTTTATCGATTTTATAGTTATCTTACTAAAATCTCTAGCCTAAATAGATAATTTATATATATTTTAGAAATATAACTAATATATATATATATATATAGAGTTATATATATATAAGAAAAAGGGGTAAAAAGGAGGTTAGGTTATATATTATATTTTATATACTTTTTAACTACTAGATTTAGTACCTCTTAGATATATCTTCTATTATCGAAATGTAAAGTATTTATAGAGTCTATTTTAGTAATTAATTTATATTATCCTTCTATCTAAATAGATCTCTAAACTAAGATAGTTATATTTTTAGCTATAACTTAGTTAATATTAATGTGATAAAAAAACGAATTAAATAGGAAAAAAGGTTATAAAAAATAGAAAAAATTAGTATACTAGGATTTTTTTTAAATATATTTTTATTAGTTATAGAGACTAATTACTCTCGAGCTATAATAGAGCCGATTTTTCTATAGTATTCTTATCTAGCTCTCTACTCTCTTTATATAAAGCTTTTATTAAAAAATATAATCTTTTTTAGATTAAACTCTTTCTTTTCTACTATCTTTAATTGCTATTTAGCGTACCTAAGTCTTAATTAAGCTAATTTAGCTAAAAATTTAAGATTTTTTAGTAGTTATATTTATAGTAACTCTCTCCTCTTCTAAAAAGTATTATAACTTTCTTATACTAATACTTAGATTATTTTCTAGTATTAATTCCTTATTTATCTTCTTAAGGCTTTAAATTATATTACTTATAATAACTTATTTTTCTCCTTTAGAAACCCTAGTAGGTCTTTTTTTATATCTTTTTATATCTTCTACTTTTATAACTTTTCCCTTCTTAATTCTATTAATAGTATTATAAATTATTATTATTATTATTTTTAAGATAGTAGCTATCTAATTAGGAGAGTTATTAGCTTCTAATAGAAGCTAGAGGTTAGATTCGAGTTTTAAGAGATTTAGTACTAATATAAAGAATTTAGTAAAAATTTTAAAAAATCTTAATTTATTAGCTATAGGCTAGTATTTTAGTAATCTATTACGTAAGCTAACTATTAATCTAATTTTTTTATTTTTTTCCTCTAATTCTAAAAAATGACTTAGATAAGTAACCTATACTATAAATTTATTTATATAATCTTTACTTACTAAACTAGGATTAGTTAAAAAATTAGACTTTTTTAAATATAAATTAAAAAGTTGTACTACTTTAAAAAAGAAGTAAAAAATACTCCTACTTTAACTCTAAATATAATAATATAGATTAAATAATATTACTATTTTTTTATTAGAAAATAAAAATTTTCCTTTTTCTCTATAAAACTAATATTTTATTTTATTTCTAGCTTATATAGTTCTTAGGATATAGTACTTTAAAAAAGATTAAAAAATCGATTACTTCTTTTTCGTTGCACCCCTCTATATAGTAGACTCTATAATTTATAGAACTACTATTATATCTTCCTAGATAAAGTACCTAAGTAGTAGATTCTAAGTAAGACTTAAAAAGAGCTTATTAAATATAAGTATAAGTATAATATAACGCTTTAATAACTAATTAAATAATAATCTAAACCTTACTTTAGGAAATTACTAACTCTAATACCTAGAGATTAAGAATAACTATATACCTAAAGAGTATTAAGTATTAAAGGAATATTTATAACTATATCCTTTTAAACTATAATAAATAACTATAATAAATATCTACTATATAACTCGTTTATCCTTAATTTAGGTATAACCTACTATATTATAAATAACCCTAATTATATCTATAACTATTATCTACCTACTTAAGAAGACTATATTTAGGCTAGTAATTTAAAGATATAGATAAAGGGATATAGATCTATTAATCTAACGATAAAGAATTAATATAAAGTAAATTAACTAACTTTATATAATATAGCTATATACCTAGATATCTACTATAACTTAATCTTATTCTAATTACTCTAGTAGAGAGAAATATAGTAGAATATATAATTAGAACCTATAACCCTAAATAAACTAGATAGGTAGATAATAAGAAATCTTACTAAGATCTATAGCTAATAGGTACTCGAGTTTTATCTATTATAAGAAGTAATATATTATACCTATAAACCTAGGTTAACTAGAGTAACTATACTCCTATAGTATAAGAGACTTAGCTACCTAGGACTAGTAGTAATTAAGTACTTTATCTAGTAAACTTAAGAGGTACGCGTAAAAGAAGTAACTACTATTAAATATAACTCCTATAGTAAAGCTAAGATAAGACGTTAAATTAGCTAAGTACTATAAGTTAGCTATAAAGGACTAAGAGAAAGAATCTTAATTAATTTCTACTTATATAAAGTATAGAGCTTTAATAATAAAAAGAACTAGATACTAGTTACTAAGAAGATTTCTAAACTATAGTAGGACTTCTACTTTATAGATAACTAATTAGTAAAGTTAATTATTAAGATACTAGAAAACCTTATTCTCTTTTAAAGAATTAGTATAATATCTTAATTAAGGTAATTAAAGCTAATAATAAGACTACTATAGTAAAACTAGAAGTCTAGTATTAGTTAAGCTTATAAGGTATTACTATTAAATCTTTAGCTCTAAATACTTAAGCTTAAAATAGAGGAGCTAAGCGCGCTAGAGGTATTAATAAGAAGAAATTATATATAATATAGCTCGACACTAATCTACCTTAGGAACTCTAGCTAGAAATTACTAGAGCTAGAGTATACCTCTATAATTAAATACTAAGTTACTTAAAAACTAGAAAATACTATATAAGATCTTCTTTATAGGAGTAGCTTATAATTAAGAAATTATAGTATTACTAAGAAAGCCTAATCTAGCTTATTTAAAAGCTTATAGGTATAAAGCTTTTATAATAACTAATAATACCTACTATAGTAAATTAAGACTCTAGTAGCTAGACCTAAAGGCCTAGATTAGATACCTTATTAGATACTAGTTATTAAATATCTACTAGATATAGGTACTATCTATAGCTAAGATAATAAGTACTTAAGATATTATCTTTAATAAGTATATAATTTTAATAGTAAAATAGAGGACCTAATAGATAACCTTATATATTAAATACTAGAAGAGATTACTACTTATATAAGAACTATTAAGCTCCTAATACTAGTTTATTAGCTAGAAATAGAGTCTTTCTATAAGGATAATACTAATCTAGATATATTAACTAATAAAGTAGACTTACCTAGCTACTATTAAGGAAGAAAGATTAGAGAATATTACCTAACTCTATTACTATCTCTACTACTAGTAGTACTTCTAGCTTACTTAATAACTAAAGGGCTAGTACCCTATAAGTTATCTAAAATTAGCTTAAGTAGAGAATAGTTAACTACTATAATAAAAACCTATAATAACTAAGGATTATCTAAAACTATTCTATAGGTAGTAGCCTTTATATTAGGTACCTAGGTAGGAAATATTAGGTAATATAGAGAAGAGTTAATAGATAAAGTAAAGATAAAAAGAATACTTACTAGAGGCTTAAAGCTCTATTATAGTTAACTTCTACCTCTACTAATATACTAAATAAACTATAACTATCTAATAGGTAAGCTATTTAAAGAAGCTAAATATACTTATATAATAAGCTACTAGAAGATAAGATTATAAACTAAAGTACTAGCTAATCTAATTAAATAAATAGGTTACTAGATACTTAATTATATATAGGTTTATACCTATAAATTAGTTAAATATACTAGTTTATTAAATATAAAGCCTAATTAGTAGTATATAGAGATTAGTAAAGAAACGTTATATTATAAGATACCTACACTATAATACTAGCTAGCCGCTCCTTCTAGATACTTATAGTAATTATAGCTAAATATAATCTTAAACTAAAATAGTATAATATAATAAACGCCTTTATCTATACTATAATAGATTAAGAGATCTATATAAAGATACTAAAGGGATACTATAAGAAGGGAATAATCCTTTAGGTCTAAAAAGCTCTATATAGACTATATATTTTACCTCTACTATAGTAGAAAGAGTTTACTTTAATACTAAAGTCTCTTAGTTTTTAAGTAGTATTCTAAAACTATATTATATAGTAAAAGATAGTAATATTATCTTCTTCTATATAGATAATATTATTATAGCGTATAATAAAAAGAAGACTAAAGAAGTAGAAAAAGTAACTAATCTCTTAAGAAAGAAGTATACTATTACTAGAGGAGTAGATCTCTAATAGTTCCTTAGTATAGAGATAATCTAAAAAGAGAGTAATATCTTATCTAGCTCCTATAGACTATATATATTAATAATATATATTAGCTTACTAATAAATAAGACGTCTACTATAATACTCTAATAGCTACTTCTAAGCTTTAGCCTTATACTAGCTTAGTAATACTATTTAAGATTAATAAGTACTAGTATAAAATTAGCTTACTCCTATTTACTATAGTAACTACTAGACTAGATATAGTATTTATAATATTATAATTAGCTTAATTCTTATAAACCTAAATACTATATACTAAGAAGCTACTAACTAAGTACTTATATATCTATTAAGTATAAGATAGAGAGTACTCTAACTAGAGGAGGTAATTTACTCTAGGTAGCTAGTAATACCTCCTTTACTAATAATACTCTAGATAGAAAGAGCTCCTAAGATATATAATTAAACTATTTAATAGTCTTATTATATAGAGAGCTAATAAATAAGATACTATTACTATCTTAATAACTAAAGCTAAATTACTAGCTCTATCTTAAGTAGCTAAAGAAGCTATCTTTATATTATAATTACTAGATAACTAAAGGTTAAACTACTAATAAGCTATATTACTATCTAGTATAATAATACTTAAATAATCTAGCTTATTACTAAAGAACTAGCTAAACTCTAAACTAAACTAAGGTATATTAATATTTATAACTACTAGCTAAGGTAAAGGTATTAGCTAGTTAAATTAAAGTAGTATATACTCTATTAATAGAGATAACTACTAATAGGTTTACTAAGGTACTTTTAGGAAATAAGTAGAAGAGTTTCTTAACCTAACTTAGACTAGTAGAAGTATAAGAATACTAGATTACGTATAAAGTACCTCTTAATAAAATCTAAGCTTACTTAAATAATCTTATACTTACCTAATAATTTTAAGCTTAATAAAGAGTTATTAAGCTAAAGAAGTATATTAGATAAGTATATAAGATTTAAGATAGTAATTAAGATAGCGATTAAGATAGGTACGTGCGTATATATACTACTAGTACTACTAGCTAAGCGAGCTAAATTAAACTATACTATACTAGCTTAACTATAGGTATCTCTTTAATAGAAGAGCTATAATTAAGTAACGCGCTAGCTTAATAAAGGGAGACCCTATAGTATAAGTAGAATTAAGGAACTCTCTAAAGTATATTAAGAGTAGTAGAAAGAGTAGATAATAGGAGGAGAATTAATTAATTTAGTTAATCCTATTAATTATATTAATCTTTTCAAGTAATCGTTAAATCTAATAACGTTTTAATATATTATATTAAGCTAATAGCTAGTACCTAGTACTATCTATAGAAATATAGCCTATTAGTTTAATTAGTATATATAATAGTTAATATAATAGTTAATATAATAGTTAATATAATAGTTAATATAATAGTTAATATAATAGTTAATATAATAGTTAATATAATAGTTAATATAATAGTTAATATAATAGTTAATATAATAGTTAATATAATAGTTAATATAATAGTTAATATAATAGTTAATATAATAGTTAATATAATAGTTAATATAATAGTTAATATAATAGTTAATATAATAGTTTAATTATATATAGAGAGTTCTAGAATTTAAATACCTAATATAGGACTTAAATAGAAACTCTTCTAATTAATATACTTTTTTACTAATAAGAATAATTATATTTAACTAATTCTTCTAAATACTAATCTACCTCCTATTCTCTTAAATTATAAAGATAAGTTTTATAGAGTTCTTATAAATTATAGGAAAAATATTAGAAAGAAAAGAATCTAATTCCTTGTCTATATAACTTTTAGGTACTACTATTTACTAAAAGGGCTCCTAAATTATAGTAATATCTAAGAGCTTTAGTATATTAGTTAAAGTAATAGTTAAGAAGGTATTACTTAGAAGTATAAAGCTTACTCTAAGCTAATATAATAAGTATTAGAGAGTAATAAAATTACTTATAGATATAACTAGACCTATAGAGTATAACTATATAACTAACTATAACTAGTATTTATCTATAGTAAATCTACGAATATATTAGTACTATTATACTAACTATTATAGTAATATACTTACTAATTATATACTAGGATATTCTTTACCTAAATACGTAACTTAACTATTAGGGCTAGCTACTTATTTATAGGTATAGTCTAAATAATACTACTAGTAGATAAAAGGAACTTCTAATTAAAGAATTATAATAGTATAGTATTAAATATAGTCTTTTCCTTACTAATATTAAGCTCTCTACTATACTTTTTAGTACGTATAGTATTATTCTTAATAGTATTTAGATTTTTTAAATATTTACTCTCTATCTTCCTTCTTTTATAATTAGGTAAAGCTATAGTATAGTAGTATAGTATAATATACTATAATAGTCTATATAGGCGTAAATTAGTATATATATCTAAGAAAATAGTACTAAGTTTATAGTAGTATATAAGTAGGAGAAGAAAGTTAAAAACGCGAAAATTTTAAGTAATTAGCCCTATAAATAGTATAGGGTTACTATAAAAATTCTTTATTTAACCTAAATTAATTAATATCTATATATTATAGTATATATATAGGATAGTAAGTTATAGACTTAATTTTTATTATTTTATAATTAGGATACTTTAATTATAAATATATACCTAACTACCAATTACTTAAACTATTATATAATACCTATATAAATATATAAATATATAAATATATAAATATATAAATATATAAATATATAAATATATAAATATATAAATATATAAATATATAGTAAATTTTACTCCTTATATCTATATATATATAGGTAGATAGCTACTAAGAAATATAAATAAAGCTAAATTTAGATTCTAAAATATATACGATTTTATATATAGATATAAAAAGTAGTACTATTAATAAAGTATAAACTATATAGTATTTAGTATAATTTTCTAGTTAGGAAATAGTACATAGGCTATTATTATAACTATTATATAACTCTATATAAACTTATATTTACTTTATATATACTAACCTATTTTAGTATAATACCTAAAAATACTACTTCTAGTAACTCTTTTCTAAATTCTATATACTATCTATATACTACTTCTACTCTATACTATTTTAACTATTATATAACTATTATAATAACTTCTATTCCCTAAAAATAGTAGATTAACTTACTTACCTTATACCTATATATAAAGCTCTTATTACTACTAAAGGACTTAAGCTAGGATATAAAGTACCTTTAAAGAAATATAAAGTAAGGTATATAAGGCTAGTTTAAAGGAGCTTAGTTAATAATATATCTAAAGGTAATAGTCTATAATAGTCTTTCCTATATATCTATACTAATATTTTTAGTTATCTAGCCTATAAGAAAAGCTATAAGCTATATAATATAGAAAAGGATTACGCCTATCTATAGGGGTACTACTATAGGCCTAAAGTAGTATAAGGCTATAGCTAGTAGTTAGTATTTACTTTACCTACCTAATTTTATATACTAATATACTATATAGCTAGAGTACTTAAAGAAATTAAGTACTATTATAAAATAGTTAGTTTCTTACTACTTCCTATATAATTTTATAGGCTTATCTAAAAGTTAGCTTTAGATATAACTATAGATACTAATATTATTTAATAGTCTCTATAAGTACTTAATACTTTATAGGGCATACTTAAAGATTTCCTTATTTTATTCTTTAAAGGTATATATTATATATAGTAGTATATATAATAGACTAATATATCTATAGCTACTAATTTATATACTATTTATATAAAAAGGGTTACTATTATACTAAAGGATCTAGCCTTAGCCTATAGGATAACTATTATTATAAGCTCTTAGGTAGAGACTCTTAAATTAGTTATAGAAACTTATTAGTAGTAATAGGTTATAATAGTCTATTAGTAGTTATTAGGATTAATAGGTTTATATTTTAATTTATAAAATTAAGGATTTAAGTTAGTAGGTACATATTATTTATAGTATTATAATATAAGGCCTATAGTAATAGGCTATAATAGTCTATTTAGGGTTACTAGTATTAGGAGTTTAGTATTTTAGTTTATAAATTAAAGCTATAAAGAATAGGCATTAAAGTACTTATTAAAATATCTAACTAGATAATAATTTATAAGGGTTTATAATTATATTTATAATATAATACTATATATATATATAACTAACTAATAGTATATATATTAATTACTTTATACTATAGGTTTTGATTTTCAGGTGTGGGTTTCAGAGTTTTGGTTTCCGACCTCCGGCATGTAATAGTCCGCCGTAGAACCCCGAGATTCCCGATCTCCGAACATGCGACTCTGCCGTCTCCCCAGTCGTGATAATCGTAGCGCGCCGATTCTTCATAAGAATGGTGCATACAACTTTCAGCAATTTGGAAATATGTATCACTATGACAATAGATCCTACATTTGGAGGTTACACATATCCCTGTCATCATATTATTACTTAGGCGCTTACACATGTTTAGAAATTCAGAGCTGCCAACGGGCTCTCTTCGAATGGGCTGATAGCTATGACACTAAAGTATGGCTCTTGAAGGCACTGCTGCTTGGCCACGCATCATTGCTGCATTTTTTCTGACTTGTCCCTTTCCGTAGGACTGGACGCGACTTCGGAAATGCGCCGCACCGACTCTAAGGGTAGGTTTACCAACTCCGCAGCACTACACTTACAGTTCTTGCCAGCTTACATATCACATGAAGATTGACTACAGCTCTTTCCTTGACAAGCTATGGGAAGCTATGCCATTAGATGAATTCGTCGCCATGGCTTCCTCTCCGCAATTTCTAGGCAACCCGCTTCTCAAAACGCAACATTTCGTCGGTCTGAGCTCGTGGGACAAGGCGAGCGAGAGCGAGATTGTGGGGACTCACCAGCTACGCGTGCCGCATCAAAAGTATACTGACTCTAGCATGCGTGATGTCGCGGTCAAAGGACATGCGCATGGTATTGCGACCATTTGGTATAGAAGGGTTGAAGGTCAATGGAAGTTTGCGGGAGTGAAACCAGAGATCAGGTGGTCAGAGTTCAATTATGAGGACGTGTTCAAGGAGGGCAGAGATCATTTCGGGGATTGATGAGAAATTGACGCACAATAGACTACCATATGTGATTCAATTGATGTTTACAGTCTAGAGTGGTGGTACCTTTTTTTGTCGCTGGACACAGCTTGCTGCTTCTCAATGTAATATGAAATTGAGCCCACCTGCAGTGCCATCTGCTGCGGATGATCAATAGCTCTAGTTGGCGCAGTTTTCTGCATTCGAGCTAGTGTGTGACGGATTAAGCAGATTGTGCTTCAGGATAATCTGTTTATAATGGGTACAGAAACATGAAATTGGACCGCTTTAGCCAAGTCTTCACCGCACTCTACCCGTGATCCCAAATCTGATATGAGGTATTGTTTTCTAAGTATGGAATCATTGCGGCTATCTTAGCATAGAAGGTCACAAAATAAAGTAAAACTCTTTCAACCACCCAGTGCACCATGAAGAGATATCATCCGTACCGTAGCGCCTTAGGAGGGTCTCAGGAAATTGACGAGTGATTATATTTTAGTTTTCGGAAGTATTATCTTCATATTAACTACTCAGGATCCGAACTTAGCCCGGGCTAATGTTTGATTTGGATCGGGCTGTTTCGGATTGGAGCTGGATTGGACTGAGGTCTGCTGTAGACTGGATCTATAGGCTCTGGAGCTCCTGGAGCTTCGATGGTTTTGCCCGCTTAGGAAGTACGTTAGCCATTTCAGGTAAGTGATTGTGACTCAATGCTTCAAAGGTTGCACGCATGGATAAACGTTAACCAATAGTGTAGATATTATTTGTACTAGTAAAATAATGTGAAAAAAGGCGTGCAATATAAAGAGATAGCTCCAGACTAGGCCTGTGCTCGAGCTCAGGCCTCGACACGGCTAGCCAATTCAGGTGTTGCGGGAACCACGGTGGTCACCGTGACAATTACCTACTAATTGTGCTAATCCGCTCTCTATAAAAGTATAGAAATGCACTGTAATGCACTGTATCTATAACAATCCCTATCCTATATATGGTGCAGGCTACTATATTATCAGATACTATCTAAGGAGGTTGTTATAAGTTGCCGCTACTATGTCTATCTCTTAAATAGTGCGTCTGTCTTCTATGGCGTCGGACTACCCCTAAGCGAGAATAAGAGCATATCGCACCCTCAGCTTCACAGCGCTGGCAGCCCGATCACTCATGTGAGCACCCCACCTGAGAGTACAGCCCCCAGAATAACCTCTGCGAACGTGTTCAGGAGTGGGGCTGTACCTTGCGGGAGCGGCACGTGTCTTGGGGAGGGTCTGGGTCAGTACGCGACGGTCAAGAGTGGGCTTGCAGGAGAACCGTACGGCATACTGTGCCGGTGGTTCAACCATTGTCCTTCGGTCAGCAGAAGCGTTGGTGGCCGAAGACGAGGAATAGGGGGGGTGAAGGAAGTAAGCAGGCAGGTAAGCAGCGTCCATCAGAGCTCTATCGGAAATTATATGCACACATGCTCAAACCGAGCCCGCAAGCTCCGACAAACTCCACCCGGGCTCCGACGACTCTATAAGTTCCATAAGTTCCGGGCGTTTAACCAGCACTTCTATCATAGTACGTGCACTTACAAAGTAGTGTTTCACATTCGGGGGATGGGCTGCAGCGTCGGAACCTGAAGACACATGGCCCTAACTCACTGAAATTTCAGTGTCCCTTGTGCTATCGTTCGGGTCGGGAAAGCCTTACTTTGCAGTCTGAAGACTGAGCCCATGGAAGTCTCGCACTGCCAAGGCTACTTTTGGTTCTTTGGATGGTGCCACCGGGGCTGTGGCCCCGAAACACCGGATGACGATCGCAAAAGTTAATGTGTCGATTTTTTTGGGGCATATAAGCAATTTTTCAAAGATGCCTGTCGTTTCTCCATATTTCCCTCGGTAACTACATCTACGAAAGTCTACTCACCCAATGCCCATAGGAAATCTTTTGAGTCTTGACTCTTCACATGGCGCGAATGCAACAAGTCTGGCTTGTAACTGGCTGCAGTAGCGGCTTTGGTGAGGCATTCATCAAGTCCATCCTTCAACGCGGAGACAAGGCCATTGCAACCGCACGTCGACTTGAGTCAATCAAGCACCTTGCCGAGTTGGGTGCTGCGACGCTGCAACTGGACGTTACTGATTCACAAATGGCGCTCGACGAAAAGACCAAGCAGGCATGGGCTATATATAATAGGATTGATGTGCTTGTGCAGAACGCTGGATATGGATTCTATGGGGCCGTTGAGGACGTTAGGTACGTAACATCACAGGAAATAGCCAATTTTCAAATGCGCGTTAGACTGATACGTACAAATAGTGACGGGAGCCTTGAGAAGAACTACCAAACCAACGTTTTCGGTGTCGCCAATCTCACCCGGTCTATCACTTCCTACTTCCGCCAACAACAGTCTGGCTTCATTGTCCTAGTATCTTCCGCCGCAAGTCAAGTCGCATTCTCCGGCTTTAGTTCCTACTGTAGCTCCAAAGCCGCCATTGAAAGTAATATAATGATGCTTCTTCATCGATATTCCCTAAAGACAACCACGCTGACGCGCACACCCACTAGTGTTCATGCAAATTTACGCCCATGAAGTCCGACCTATCGGAATACGCACCCTCATCGTCCAACCGGGCAGCTTCCGCACAAGCATTCGCGACCTCACTAGAAAAGCGGAAAATTTTGTTACAAGTTCCACTCACTACCGAGAAATACTCGAGGGTTACAAGAAGACGTGCGAGGATACGCATGGGACACAAAGAGGAGACCCGGAAAAGTTCGCCAATCTCACGATAGATCTCGTCAAAGGCGAAGGCACTGCGGAGGGCAAGGAGGTGCCGTTGATTTTACCAGTAGGACCGGACAGTGTGCCAGTTGTCAAGGCAAGGTTGGCGAAGCAGATCAAGGTGATTGAGGAGTGGGAGAATGTGCTTGTGAATACCGATTTTGAGGGACAGCAGATGGTGATCAGTACTAGTGATCTCAATGGTTCAATTCGATTTGGTGACTGAACAGAATGGAATCCACTCTTGGCGGTTAATCAGTTTGATTACCAGTAATAACCGTATGGTCCCTCACGTGACATAGTAATTTATGGCATTAGGAGAGGTCGTAGAAAGGCTGTTGATTTTGCCAGACAACCCAGGTTAACGTGTTCCACCACTCAACCGGCCACACCGGTCATCTGGTGTTGCAATAGGGAGTGCCAGATGTTGGACGCTCAAAGAACATGGAAACGAGCAGCAGTGTGGTATTAATTGATGTTGTTGTTAGTGGTCCTGTGGTTCTGTCATCTACCCAACTTACATTAGCTGCATAGTAAACGCAAGATATCTAACTTTTCTAAATTGCTTGAATGGCTGGAGCTATTCTGCCTTCTCTTGGAGATATTTTCAGTTATGGTGGAGATGCTATTATTGGATGAGCGCGCCATCGATTTTGGTGGGCCTCGCGATCTAATAAAGGAATAAACAAGTAGTATCAAGTAAGTATTAATTGGATTGAATTGAATTGAATTGAATTATTAAGGAGTAACTAGCTAGATTTCTAGCAGATATACTATTTAGAAATCAGGTGGTTGGTGACCTGCCTCCTTGGCAGGCCGCTCTCCCTGAACCTTGACTGGGTTTCGCCACTGACTAATGTGCCCGTGCGCGTGGCGCCTGGATTCGCGTGACGCCCGCCGAACACCATTTCCACCGGCGCATTGGGTGCACGGACACGGTACCGTGTCCGTGCGCGTAATAATGCGCACCCCCACTTTCACAGTACACATTTGACCCTCCTACAACTCAACACCACAATGACTGTAGAAGACGCCCTTGCAGATAGACGCAATGGAATCCGAAGAAGACTTTTCGTACCAAAAGCTTGCCGAAAAAACATAGGTGCTGGCGCTCTACTTTGACGGGGAGGCACCAGGAGGAAACTGAGTCGCGTGAAGCCAAAGCCATCAGCCAGCGATTAATTAGCCCACAAGATGAAGAGGAGCTTGTGCAGTATATTGAAGGACTCACTGCGCGACACCTTGCACCTACAAGGCAAATGATTAAGAATTTTGCTGCTCCTGTAGCCAAAAGAGAGGTCAGCGAGAGCTGGGTTACCCGCTTAATCAACCGACACAAGGACCGACTCGTATCGATGTGGACCACCGCCATGGAGTCTACCCGCCACGAAGCTGATTCTGGATTGAAGTGCAAGCTTTACTTTGGCCTTCTACACGCCAAAATGGCTGAGCATGGCATTGAAGCTGAGCACACATACAATATGGATGAGAAGGGCTTCGCTATTGGGGTGGTTGGCGGCTCAAAGAGGATCTTCAGCAAGGCATTGTATGGCAAGAAGCAGTATAGGCAGTCACTCCACGATGGCAATCGTGAGTGGGTTACGTTTCTGGCATGCATATGTGCGGATGGATCTGCTCTTCCTCCAGGCATATCTACGGCCGAGCTGTACAGGCAAGCTGAGTCGGTGAAATAGAGCCAAAGAAGCACTCTATACACTTCACTACATCACCAAATGGCTGGACGAACAACGATCTCGGATTGACGTGGCTTGAACAGGTGTTTGACCGCTACACCAAGCCAAAAGCTCGGAGAAAGTGGCGTTTACTCATCATTGACGGCTATGGCAGCCATGTGACGAGAGACTTTATCAGGTACTGCGACGGCAACAAGATACTATTAATGATCTTTCCCCCACATGCTACCCATACTCTGCAGCCGCTTGACGTAGTCTGCTGCAAGCCTCTTGCGTCAAACTACACCAAGGAGCTTGATCTTCGCACTCACAGGGCCCAGGGATGGGTCCCAGTGAAGAAAAACGACTTTTTCCCTCTATTCTGCAAGGCCTGGGTGACTACCTTTACAGAAAAGTTGGTGTTGAATGCCTTCTCTGCCACGGGTATATTTCCACCCAACGTCGACGTCATACTCGATAGATTCGACACTAAGAAGCTTACAACACCAGAGGCGCAAGTAATACATGCTGCAGAGCCCGAAGAGCCGAGCTGGCTCAAAGCCAAGTCACTGCTTCACTCTGTAGCGAAGGATAAGGGCAGTGTAGAGGTAGGGGCACTAGAAGGGATCCTTCACCACCTCCCAACGCAAAATGAGCTACTTCAGTACGAGCTTGACGGCGCAAAAGAGGTTCTTACTGTGAAGTAGAAGCAGAAGGATTAAGGGAAGATTTTGCCTTTGATGGCTCACAATATAGAGTGGCATGGCGGGGCGAAGTGGTGGTCTCCTTCATCAAGGAGGGAGGCAGAGGTGCGATGGGAGGTGCAACAGCGTCTTGAAGAAGCAGAAGCTGCAAAAGCTACTAGGAAGGAGCTTCAACGTAAACAAAAGCTTCTTAATGAAAAACTTAAGGAGGAGAGGCGTGTTGAGCGAGAGGAGGTAAAGAAGGTGCGCGAGAAGGAGAGGGCTGAGAAGGCTAAACAAGTCGCTGAAGGCAAGGCTGAAAAACAGCGTAAGAAGGAGGAGAACGACTGCGCAAGAGATCTAAAATTGTCCCAAACAGGCAAACGCAAACGCTTAGAGCCTGCTACAAGGCCTTAGAAGCGTGCGCGTGGTGCTGGGAGTGGTGTTGCTGGCGAGGTGGCCACCGCGACAGCCCAAGCTCCTCCACCTAAAATCAACTCCCGCGGCCGCCACATCTACCGGCCAAGTAGATATATATGAGACAATTTAATCACAAGCATCACCACAGTACTCCACCAGAAAATTTCGCGATAGTCACTTTTGTGTGTGGCATCACAGCCACATTTTTGCAGGTGCTGGTTAGGGTGCTGGGTGCGCGTTACGCGAACATGCGCATTACGCGCACGGACATGGTACACTTAAATGCATCCTTTTGCAGACTTAAGCTTAGACCAGTTGCAAGGCCGCAATGCATTTCTAGATAGACAGGCCACCATTCACTTTTTCGAAGTTGCTGTTGTGTAAATCGCGGATACTTGCAGTTAGCTACCTAGGTAGATTGGCTCCGATCTTGGCGTCGGGGTTGCCAAGGAATCTCTCGGGATTGACCTTCGGGCATAGAACTCATTTCTCCGTAACTAGATACTTCGCTGATCAGCCTTACGATCATTGTAATGTATTCTACGCTAGCCAGAATAGGCTGGTCAATTCCTAGATACAGAATTCTAACGTTAGTAGCATTGCTAGCATCCAGGTAGGTACCGAGGTCCGCTGTAATAATTTCATGCAATGTTTCATAAATGAATGATAAGATATAGGTGATGTTTTAGAGACAAAAAGATTGATTGTCATAGATAGTGGCGGAATTTTGCTTGTGCTACTAGCAAGAGCATGTCTGAAATGTCGTGGGTGTTGAGTTTCGCAGCATCCAAAGAAACAATATCTCAATCTTATGGAGCCTTCGCCTGCATCTTCTCCGCCATGTATTGGTGAAACTTTGGAAGAAACTCATCCATAAAAGCTGCATCGAACATTTCCTCAATCTTTTTAATCTTTTCATTACTCTCATCAAACCATACAAAGACTGCTTGCTCGTTGTGGTACGGCATGAAAGGCGTGTCTCCTTTCGTGACAGCATAGATAGCGGCCTTGTTCTGAGCCGGATCGTGAACAATGTTGTGTATTGTAAGCTGCCCGTCTTATGTTAGGATCTGTATCTGGAACTCCATGCTTACTCACCTTAAAGTTCGTCAGGGTTGACATAAGGATAGGAAATAGCTTTTCCAATTCTGCCTTGGGCTTTGGGTTCCCCGTCCCAGATCGAAAAGGTAGCGTAGTTTGCGTGCAACTCTCAGACATGGCGGCAAGCATATTCTGAGGCACCCATGATCTCCAACCCTCGATGAACTTCTCTAGCGTGGCCGCTTGGACTTCGGCTGATGCAGGCATTGTAACGTAGCGAACAGGATGTAAATAGATAAATAGTAAAGAAGCACATATGCCTACTATTATGCGGCCCGCAGACCGTGGTCAATATAATCATCTCCCAAGACCTTCTCGGAGTGTTGCTGTGCGCGGAGTCCATCTCGGGGTCGATAGGGACCAGATATCGGAAGAAAGTGCGGGTGACTGAATGCGGCGAAGAACGACCGGCCGTGCGAAGCACACTTCCGACTGGACGTTCTAAGGATAACTCCGTGGGCCTCTTGTATACCTCCAAAAGCGGTGCTGTACGTACTTGGACTATAAAACGTGGAATACCTAGATAGCCGGCGACCAGCATTGCCTGCGTATCTTCTACTGTACTATCGCAGACCAGAAGCTAATATTTTTATTCCTCCAGGATCCGGAGTAACAAGCTTTTGTTTTCATGCAATAGAGATAGAGTAAAAGTGCTTAGGCGCACGCTAAGACCAAAGCTTCATTGGTTAGCACAAGCTGGAGACATCATGCAATGCGAATACTAAAAGCCAAAGGATAACGGACATCTGATCGGGAAACGGCTCCAGCTAGGTTCAACTTTTGTCTGTGGCTCTAATGTCGACCATGGAACATCAGTCAAAATGTAAGTATCTACATCAAACATGAAACGGGAGGTGGGGTAATCAATGGCATATAGTTTTTGTTGGTATCATGTCTACGATCCTACTGCATTGCCTTGGCCGCCTCCTCCTTCTCTGTTTCTTTCTCTCAATCTCCGCCAACTTTTGCGCCTGCTTCATCGCGTTCTTCGTCATTGGCTTGCCATCCGCGTCGAGTGTCGGCGCTGCGGCACTATCCTTAGTCTCCTCTTTCTATCCCACCTTCTTCGTGGGGTTCGGGTTGGCCTTCCACTCCGGCTTCCTCATGTCTCCAGTCGTGAGGGTGCCAGCTAGGTACTCGTTCGCTAGTCGGGTGAGCTTCTCATCGTCGTCTTTGGAGGAGCATAGCGGTATTGCTCGGACTAATCTCCAGCATCGTACCCGCAATCGACCTTTGATCAAAGACCAGGCTCAAAGCTAACGATATCTCTGCCTATGGGAAGAGAGAGCCCTTGTTGAATTCATAGTACACAGGATGCACTTCACGCCCTGTTTGAATGAAGTATGTTGGTTAGATCGCACCGATAGGGATTCTACTGCCCAAATACGCAAAGAAGTTAGTGGGAGTGTCAATGTTAATTGGAGCATAAGGTAAACTTGTACCGCCGCTACTGCTGCTATACTGCAGCCGCTAGAGCTGTTGCATCGAAATTTATCGGTTGGTGTGTTGTGTGGGCCCAGACACTGGTTAAGATATGCGGTGATGATTATGATCCGAAGTCTGAAAACACTATACGTGCATTTTTGGAGTACTACATATCTGGTAATAGAGCATTGCACACTTGTCTACTCTATAACTTAGCCTTTACTTCTAGTTCTTTGTGATATTATTTTAGCTATATTATCTCAACATTCGTCGTTTCCAAAGACTGAAAATGAGCGAAAGCATTGGAAATCAGGTCAATCTTGCTAAGGGTACATGTAACTAGTGAAGCTCAAGCTGGCTGGTTAAGAAAGCACGTGAATCATATAAAGGAAGACTAAAGATCGCTCCCATTTTGCTTACTTGCAAGCACACTAGCTTTGAACGTGACTTGCGGTATGTTTCCAGACACTAGCTGCAGAAAATTACAGTCTTAGCATTTGAAGACAAGACAAGCAGTAGGGGAAAAAATGCTGCGGTGTGATTCAAAGTTTTTCGATGAGGTTTCGAGGAAGTGCATTTGTTCTGGTAGGGTTGAACAACAGGTGCTACAGTACCGCTAAGCAGGACGCGTGATGGATTACGGGGTCCCGGTGAGATGGGTTGTCGGGAAACTGGGCTGCATGAGGCGGTCCTAGTTAACTGAGGCGCCTGAATACACTGAGGCAAAGTTACGTGGTGGAAGGTATTAAGGGCGGAGAAGCTGGAGCAAACCACTCGTGTAGCTATCTCATTCATCACAACCTTATATGCCCAGGTGGTGTCATATATCTGGTACTAGCTCCTTCGGCTCCGGTGGCTAGGCAGAAATTCGATAGCAATACATCAGAAACAAAAGCGCATGATTAAGAGCTCAAAGCAGTCGTCAATAGCCTTGGTACGCATTGATGCAAGTACGATAGTTGGACAGTTCCGTATTGATTGCCTAGCTAAGTACGTTTCCTGTTCAGCAAGTCTGAAATCTCTTCTCTGCACATGCTCTTTAGACTACTCTCTTGGAATAGCCTTCAAATAGATGCCCTTTGGCAGACTAGTGCCGTGCCTATCAAAGTCTATCTTGTGGTCGCTCAACTCGATAGGCCGCCCAGTCGCATCGCAAGCAACCCATCTGGACACAGCCAGAGCATGAGCCAATACTATGCTTTGCTGCGTCTTGGCCCAGCGTGAACCCACGCAACGGTGACGTCCATTGCCCCAACCAAGAACTTTGTGTGGAAAACGACCAGTCAGTTATTGTTGTGCTAAGGAACCTTCCGGAAGATCATTGACTCACAGCTATAGCTCTCCTTTTTGAATTCTCTACGGCTCTCGTTGAAGCGCTCAGGGTCGACCCGGGTGGGATCTGGGTATAGCGCCTTGTTGAAGTGCGCATCGCCCGTGTTGTAGACGATGAAGCTGCCAGATGGAACGACTTCGTTTGTTCCTGGAATAACAAGGGCTTGAGGAGCTATGTTCTGGCGTGTCATTGGGAACGCAACATGCACGCGAATGGAATCTGTGACGCAAAGTTCCAAGAATGCAGATATGTTTTCCCAAGCCTCAAATGGGAGCGTTTCAAGCTGATCAATTAGAGGTGCGTCTGGGTTGGTTGAGTGTGCCTTGGCAGAGGCCTCGATTTCATTGTAGATCCGCTCCTGCCAGTCGGGATGGTTAGCCATTAGGTTGAGTAGGCCGCCAGCTAGTTTCCCAGAGTTACCAATTGAGATAAATAATATGGCGCCCAAAAATGTGATGATCTGGTCATCGGTATCGCCATTATCGATGAAGTACTGTAGAGCATCGTCTGCCCGAGGTGTGATATTTGCCGATCGGTTTTGAACGAGAGGCGTCACAAGCTTTTTGAGACCATTGCGACAATATAGACGCTTCATGTGCTGTATGGATGGCCACCAAGGCCTCGCAATGGTGTGACCACTACTAATGTGTTGAAGGATCTTAGTATAATATAGATAGGTATCTAGCAGGTTTGGTGTATCCGAGATTTCGTCACCAAACACAATACGAGAGGTCTGCGTCAATACAAGGCGATAGCAGTCCTCGATTGGATTAATGACGCTGGTTTTGCTCTTTCCCAGCGCCTCGAAAGTAGCGCGTGCGTCCCTTGTGACGCGGGGGAGACACTTTGTGAGGTGTTCTGGTTTCATCAGGTCGAGCACGCGACGTTGGAAATAGCTATGGCCGTTTGGACCGTTCATCTGAAAAATCTGGTGAATGGGAGGAGTGATCTCAGGCCCAACTCCATGGAGGACTGCTGCATTTATGCGATGAAAATGGCGATTGTCCAGGAACCACTTTCGGGCGGCTTCGCCTGACACGCCGACGCAATGATGTTTGCCCAACCAGAAGCTAAAGTGTCCTGTTGTAGACCCAGCAACGGAATTGACCCAGAAGCTCCTAGATCACCTAGTTAGCAATCAACTTAATGCACGACATGGGGAAAAGACGCCGGCTCACCATCTTCGCTTGAAGTAGCTCCAGGAGCCGATAAATAAAGTTGTATCAGACGTGAATGCTGGTGACCTCTTGTCAACTCTGGGGGTATATGATAGGTAGCCCAAAAAGACTATGGAGGCTGTTGCTATGAAACCAGCGATCCAGAGTGTCACCGGCGACCTTTGGGATATAAGTAATGAGACGGTAGAATCTAGAAAGAAATCCATTTTGACATGAAGTTTGATCTACAAAGTTCTTATCGTAATCATAAATCATGCAAAGTAAGAAGGCAAGACACCGCTATTGTGTGGAATGAAATCTATGACTATAGAAGCAATACCGGAATATCGGGCATGGGTATTCTCTAAGGAATTCGGGGACGTTTCTCGGAACAAGTCTACATCGGCCCAATTTTAGCCAGGTCTCTGTTGCAAACCGATGAATCCTTGTCTGGAAGTATACCAGTTCTGTACTTTTGATCCGTTGTTTCTTTACCACTCTACCGGTCTGCCGGGGCATCGGAATCCCGTACATGCGTCGGAATGATAGCTCTTTCTCCACACCCGCTGCTTCCGATGCCCAATTTATCCTTCTTGCGAAAGGCAAGAAACCAAGTTACTGTTTGTATAAAAATCCGCCACGAATATGTTATATAGTTTGGCACCACAAGTAATCCTTTAGACAATAGACACCTTCTCTGCACCGACTTACAGTAGCATTTATTTATTATTGTTCAGCACTTATCAAATTAGACCCTTCAGAACGCGGTATGCCTGCACCAATTGAAATCCAAGCAGCAACGCTTCAGAATTACATTGAGGGTTGGAAGAAATGGACACCCAGCGAGTCTATTGCTACCTGGTCCGATGATGTCACGTTTAAACAACTCCCTTTGAGCTGTGGGAAGCCGAGTCGCTCCCGCAAGCAACTGGAGCCCCGTTATATTATGCTTCTTGAGAATTTGAAGAATTTTCAGGTGAGTGTTCCGTTCTTGGTAAAAGAGGCTCAACTAACGAACAAGCAGCTTACGATCCATAATGTTGTTCACGACTCAGCCCACGGCAAGGCTGCTATCTATGCTACTATGACAGCAGATACAGATTTCGGGGCGCCGTATATTAATGAACAAGCTACCTTTATATGGTTCGATGAGAGCGGAGAGAAAGTAACTAAAATCGAGGAGTTGAACGATACATCTTTCAGAAAGGGCTGGGAGCCAAAATACTATAAGCATATTGGTTTTGGTCAGCCGCCCGCTCCCACAATAAGTGCTCAGTAGTAGATAGACAAATTGATATAATGTTGTCGAAATACTAGGACTTTCGCGTGACTTAGCACCGGACAAGGCGGCTGATAACGGCAGCGACAGTTTGTATGAGAAGCCCCACCAAACGAGTCTCCTACTGCATCCCATCGCTTTTGAAGCCGCTCACATCAGTTGCATACTTGTATTTTCGTAAAATTATGGTGTTGTACGTCGGCGATGGCTCATAGGAAGCGGAACATAAAGATACGGCTCCATAGGTGTCAAAATCTACTACTAAACCTCAGCGCAGAGCCTCCCAGCTCTTCAAGAAAGGAGTTAATCCGCCAAGATATGCGACTCGAGCCATTCCGCCATCATCTGTTGGAATGCCGTCTCTCTGTCCTGCCTACTTTGAACTTTATTACGCTTGTGCTGTCGTTCACTCGCCATACACTGAAGCCGTTGATCACGGCTTCAGCAAGTCTGTCGGCCTAACTCGTGCCCTGCTAGATCGTCTATTTTGCCAACGTCTATGTTTGCTACTTTATTTGCTGTTACCCCTCCTGCACGGCTAACGTCAATCACTAGCTGCAGGCTGTACTCGCTGTCTGTCTGTCTTGTCCTTATCGTGTGCGAGAGAATAGTGCTCGATTCTATCGGGCCACCGCTGGCCGCAACCGACGCCCATGTTCAAATAGGTGGGTGGATACGGAGAGGATATTGAAGATATCGTAGCACTGCTTAAATAGCTGCATATCCATTACGATGCTCTGTTCTGAGCAAGCTATTATGTGATTTGAACATCATCTAATAAAAACCACCATTCACCCTCCCTCCCTCCTTCCCTCCTCCAGGTAGGTACCATCAGGAGCGACGTATGGCCCGTTTAGCTACTTCGATTGCGTATATTCGAAGTCTAAGACCAAAACTCAGGCTTAGGTTCTGGCACTGACTCTAACTCTGTGCTATGCATTCCATCACATGAAGGACAATAGAAAGCCTGGAATAACTCGACCTTATGCATGTATCACTTGAACGTTGTTCCGGCCTCCTATATACATCATGACGCAAAATATGAATTGGTTATTTTCTAAAAAGTAGTATATACACTTAAAACCACACCTTGACGTTATAGCTTAATATTTAGGTTTAACGTGTTTCATAACCGAGTGGCCCACCCAAGCGAGCGGCCTGCCAGGTGCGCAATCGAAGCCCTCTAGAGGCAGGCTAGCATAACGATGCTATTGTGCCCATGGGTGACTATATGTACTGTTCTGACTGAATGACCTGCATGGCTGGCATCATTATGATCATGAACCCTCTTCCCTGCTGATATCAGAGTTCGATGATTCTGAGCGTAATAATTGGACGACGTTACGAGTCGAATATCTGCTACACGCCAATGTCACTACCCCAGATACATCGCAGACCGGTAGCACCGTCTCTCAAGGATCTCAAAGCGATGCTCAGTCAGACTCAGGCATGGAATCCGAGTCCAATTCAAAGTTTCACTCGTCCAGAGACATCGACATGGGTGATCTAACGCGTGAGACCCAACCGCCCTTCATCCCAAGTAAGTCAGTTACCCTAGCAGATGTACAGCGAGTGGAAGCACGGGCAGATGCCGTCACTCGTCGCCGGCCTACGGTTGGAATGCTCAATCTGCGCCGTGACCCAGTAATGCGACGAAGTAGGCAGCAGTCGAAGCGTTTGGACTCTACGATTGTATCGCCTTTGTTGTTTGCCTATGCCGATCCAACCATGGAAGGGATCCTCCAAACACGATATCACGATCTGCTCAAGAACTATGCAACAAACCTTGTCGATGAGGCACGTTACGGAGGCGCTTCGCAGCGACAAAAGTCTTGTGCGCAATGGCTCAATCCAGACCCTAAATGGGCCTCAATTTGGACGCACTCGAATGGTGAACTGCCTCGTGGCAGTGCACTCTCGGCTGCTGAAGCC
>JAJTIZ010000264.1:0-34419 GCA_021365335.1 Phaeosphaeriaceae sp. PMI808
TAGAAATCGCTAATATATACTAGCCTCTAATTTAAAGCTAGTACTAATCTAAGCTATTAACTATAGGCCTTAAAGCGTTTAAGAAGGATCTTAAATACTATAAAACTCTCTCTAAGTAGTATTAAATTAATTAATATATATATAATAAGGAGTAGATAAGTTTATAGTAAATTATAGTCTTTATCTAATTATTAGTTATAATATATCTACTATATATATACTATCTACTAGATTAGTTACTATAATAGTAGCTTACTAACCTTAAATAAACTATTAGTATTAATAAGTAGTTAGAGAGAGAGTAAGCTTATAAGTACTATATCTACTTACTTAAACTAATAAGGAGCGTATTAAATTAGGAAACCTAGCTAGCTAAGTATAACTAAGCTACTACTAATATAGAAGCTTATAAAGTAGTAGAGGTATTATAGATTAACGTAGTTATAAAAGACTTTCTCTTAGTAATTAATAAGATTACTCCTATATAGTCTATAAACTTTAAAGATTATAGTTAATTTAAAGATTATATAACCTATAAGAAGATAATAAAACAATTCTAAGAATACTTAATAGTAAATTATCCTCTTAAATTAGGGAAAAATAGGACTACTTTTATAGTTAATAATACCTTATTAGATCTTCCTACTAGTAGTAAAACTACCTAGGGTAGGATTAGAGACGCCTCTCTTATAGAATATAATCTACTACTAAACTATAGTAGACTTTAGATAAACCTAAACTAGGGTAGACTCTAGTATAAAAATTAACCTAGCTAAAATAGTAATAATATATAATTAACTAAGTAAACTATAGTAGAGGAAAAATATCCTACTTATAGTAAATTCTATAACCTAAGAGAATACTATTATATTAATCTAGATATAGCCCTTCTATATTAGAATCTAAATAAGACTCTATAAGAGCTTATTAACTATAAATATAAAAATAATACTATAATTTAAGAATTAATTAGAGGATAGTCTAAAGCTCGCTTTAGGCGATTACTAACTCTAATACCTAGAGATTAAGAATAACTATATAGCTAAAGAGTTATAAGTATTAAAGGGACCTTTACTACTATATCCTTTTAAACTATAATAAATAACTATAATAAATATCTACTATAGGACTTATTTATCCTTAATTTAGGTATAACCTACTATATTATAAATAATCTAGATTATATCTATAACTATAATCTATCTACTTAAGAAGACTATATCTAGGCTAGTAACTTAAAGATATAGGTAAAGGGATATAGATCTATTAATCTAACGTTAAAGAATTAATCTAAGGTAAATTAACTAGCTTTATATAATATAGCTATATACCTAGATATCTACTATAACCTAGTCTTATTCTAATTACTCTAGTAGAGAGGAATATAGTAGAATACCTAATTAGAACCTATAACCCTAAATAAACTAGGTAGATAGATAATTAGAAATCTTACTAAGATCTATAGCTAATAGGTACTCGAGTTTTATCTACTATAAGAAGTAATGTATTATACCTATAAACCTAGGTTAACTAAAGTAACTATACTCCTATAGTATAAGAGACTTAGCTATCTAGGACTAATAGTAATTAAGTACCTTATCTAGTAAACTTAAGAGGTATATATAAAAGAAGTAATTACTATTAAATATAACTCTTATAGTAAAGCTAAGATAAGACGCTAAATTAGTTATATACTAAGAGTTAGCTATAAAGGACTAAGAGAAAGAATCTTAATCGATTTCTACTTATATAAAGTATAGAGTTTTAATAAAGAAAAGAGCTAGATACTAGTTACTAAGAAGCTCTCTAAACTATAGTAGGACTTCTACTTTATAGATAACTAACTAGTAAAGTTAATTATTAAGATACTAGAAATACTTATTATCTTCTTAAAGAACTAGTATAATATATTAGTTAAAGTAATTAAAGCTAATAATAAGATTATAATAGTAAAAATAGAAGTCTAGTATTAGCTAAGCTTATAAGGTATTATAGTCGAATCTTTAGCCCTAGATATATAAGCTTAAAATAGAGGAGTAGAGTATACTAGAGGTATTAATAAGGAGAAATTATATATAATATAGCTTAATACTAATCTATCTTAGGAACTCTAGCTAGAGATTACTAGAGCTAGAATATACCTTTATAACTAAATACTAAGTTACTTAAATAACTAGAAAACGCTATATAAGACCTTCTTTATAGGAGTAGCTTATAATTAAGGAATTATAGTATTATTAAGAAAGCCTAATCTAGCTTATTTAAAAGCCTATAGGTATAAAGCTTTTATAATAACTAATAATACCTACTATAGTAAATTAAGACTCTAGTAGCTAGACCTAAAGGCCTAGATTAGATACCTTATTAGATACTAGTTATTAAATATCTACTAGATATAGGTACTATCTATAGCTAAGGTAATAAGTACTTAAGATATTATCTTTAATAAGTATATAACCTTTAATAGTAAAATAGAGGACCTAATAGATAACCTTATATATTAAACGCTAGAAGAGATTACTACTTATATAAGAACTATTAAGTTCCTAATACTAGTTTATTAGCTAGAAATAGAGTCTTTCTATAAGGATAATACTAATCTAGATATATTAACTAATAAAGTAGACCTACCCGGCTACTATTAAGGAAGGAAGATTAGGGAATATTACCTAACTCTACTACTATCTCTACTACTAGTAGTACTCCTAGTTTAATTAATAGCTAGAGGACTAGTATTATATAAGTTATCTAAAATCGACTTAGGTAGAGAATAGTTAACTACTATAATAAAAACCTATAATAACTAAGGATTATCTAAAACTATTCTATAGGTAGTAACCTTTATAGTAAGTACCTAGGTAGGAAATATTAGGTAATATAGAGGAGAGTTAATAGATAAAGTAAAGATAAAAAGAATACTCGCTAGACGCTTAAAGCTCTATTATAGTTAACTCCTACCTCTACTAATATACTAAATAAACCTAGATAACTATCTAATAGGTAAGCTATTTAAAGAAGCTAAATAAGCTTATATAATAAGCTACTAGAAGATAAGATTATAGACTAAAGTACTAGCTAATCTAATTAAATAAATAGGTTAATAGATACTTAATTATATATAGGTTTAGACCTATAAATTAGATAAATACTACTAGTTTATTAAATATAAAGCCCGATTAGTAGTACGTAGAGATTAGTAAAGAAACGTTATATTATAAGATACCTACGCTATAATACTAGCTAGCCGCTCCTTCTAGATACTTATAGTAATTATAGCTAAATACAATCTTAAACTAAAATAGTATAACGTAATAAACGCCTTTATCTACGCTATATTAGATCGAGAGATCTATATAAAGATACTAAAGGGATACTAGAAGAAGGGAATAATCCTTTAGGTCTAAAAGGCTCTATATAGACTATATATTTTACTTCTACTATAGTAGAGAGAGTTTACTTTAATACTAAAGTCTCTTAGTTTTTAAGTAGTACCCTATAAGCTATACTATATAGTAAAAGATAGTATTATTATCTTCTTCTATATAGATAATATTATTATAGCCTACGATAAAAAGAAGACTAAAGAAGTAGAAAAAGTAACCTAATCTCTTAGGAGAGAAGTATACTATTACTAGAGGAGTAGATCTCTAATAGTTCCTTAGTATAGAGATTATCTAGAAAAGAGAGTAACGCCTTATCTAGCTCCTATAGACTATATATATTAATAAAATATATTAGCTCGCTAATAAACGAGATATCTACTATAATACTCTAATAGCTACTTCTAAGCTCTAGCCTTATACTAGCTTAGTAATACTATCTAAGATTAATAAGTACTAGCGAAAAATTAGCTTACTCCTATTTACTATAGTAACTACTAGACTAGATATAGTATTCGTAATATTATAATTAGCTTAATTCCTTATAAACCTAAGCACTACGTACTAAGAAGCTATTAACTAAGTACTTATATATCTATTAAGTATAAGATAAAGAGTACTCTAACTAGGAGGAAGTAATTTACTCTAGGTAGCTAGTAATACCTCCTTTACTAATAATACTCTAGATAGAAAGAGCTCCTAAGGATATACTATTAAGCTATTTAATAGCCTTATTATATAGAGAGCTAATAAATAAGATACTATTACTACCTTAATAACTAAAGCTAAATTACTAGCTATATCCTAAGTAGCTAAAGAAGCTATCTTTATATTATAATTACTAGATAAGCTAAAGGTTAAATATTGCAATAATTAAGGAGTAAATTAATTAGTTCTATTAACTATTAAAAACTCTACTCGAGCTAGCTTATATATTAGAGTAATTAGGTAATCGCACTAGTACTTAAGAGCTAAAAGTGGTTTACTCGTACTAAGTTGAGCTCGTGCGCTCGCACTAAGGAGAGCTCGGGCGCTCTTATAGAGGTTTTCTCGTAATACACCCCCTAGCTCTTAGAGGAGCCTAAGAAGAGCTAACTATTAATATAAATTAGGCTCTAAATAAGAAGGAGTAGAAGATTAAAATAAGGAAAACTCTTACTATACCGCTTAGGACGTAGGGAGACTAGCTCTATCTCGCTATATATATAGGTATAGGAGGTAAAAAGAGTAGATAAGCTTACTAAGCTTAAATAGGTATTATAACTCTAAGTACTTGCTTAGGTAATTAATCTAGAGATAAGTAGTTATAAGCTCGAGTAGTATAGCTACTAGCCTAGCGCTTCAACGAGCCTACTAGGTTACTATACGTAGAGATAAGCGGCTAGGTAAGTAGCTTACGCTTTAAGGGTGCTAGAGTACTAGGGAGCCTAGCTATTAAGAGTACCTTCTATTATCTATCCTTTAATAATAAGCTTAGTACGTAGAGCTTTATATTAAGTCTCTCGTAGGCGCTCCTTAACTTAACTCTCCTCTATAGGAGCGCGGCCTTATAGAGCGTCTTATAGGCGCCTATAATTACTTAGTTTCTACTTATACTAGAATCGAGCTTAGTACGGGTAGGAGTACTATTTAGCTCTAAGCGTAGCGTATACTCTATATTAGCTCTCCTTAGTGCGTATAAGCTAAGAGAACTAGCGAGCGTACTTAACGAGCGTATATTAAGAGATTACTCTAGAGCGTGCTAGAGAGTCTATCTCTCTCTAAGCCTAATCTAGCTCGTACTTTATATATAAGCGTAGGAAGTCTTTAATTAGGAGTACGCCTTTTATTTCCTAAAGGCCTACTAGCTCTACGTTTACGTATGCGCGCGTCTAGTTAAGTATCTACCTCTCTAGTAGTTAGGTCTTACTAGTTTATAGCCTCTATATAATATCTCTATAGGTATCTCTTACCTACTCCTTCTAGTTATTATTACTTAGATAGAGATCTAGCTTAAGCTCCTTGAGTAGAGCTTAGAGAGACTAATTCCTAGCTCATAGTATTATAAGCTTAAGCCTCTGCGGATTAACTATTGTATATACCTAGTTCTATACCACTTGTATCTTTGAATAGAGCCTCTAGTATATAGTGAGTCTGATTGCATAGACTTTAAGAGCGTCTTTATCTTCCTCTTTATTATTAGGAGCAGCCGGCTCGCTGATGAGATAAGGAGGAGCGTCTAGGTCTATCTTCTCCTATATACCTCTAGCTTTTATAAGGTACTTCAGTTGAGCGTACTAGGGTGGGAACGTATTGCTGGTAACGAGGCGACAGCTTATCGGGAGCGTTGAGGTGGCGGCGGCAGCTGGGTCTATAGCTGGAGTAAGAGGAGCCTCTAAGAGCTTAGTGATGAGGAGTAGGGAATAGACTGTTTTCCTCAACTATATGCGTTTGAACTGCGCAGCTGAGATTGCGCGAACTGGGCTTATAACTGTCGCAATAATTAAGGAGTAAATTAATTAGTTCTATTGACTATTAAAAACTCTACTCGAGCTAGCTTATATATTGGAGCAATTAGGTGATCGTACTAGTACTTAAGAGCTGAGAGCAGTGTGCTTGTGCTGAGTTGAGCTCGTGCGCTCGCACTGAGGAGAGCTTAGGCGCTCTCGTAGAGGTTTTCTTGTAACATTAAACTACTAATAAGCTATATTACTATCTAGTATAATAATACTTAAATAATCTAGCTTATTACTAAAGAACTAGCTAAACTCTAAACTAAACTAAGGCACGTTAATATTTATAACTACTAGCTAAGGTAAGAGGTATTAGCTAGTCGAATTAAAGTAGCCTATACTCTATTAATAGAGATAACTACTAATAGGTTTACTAAGATACTCCTAGGAAATAAGTAGAAGAGTTTCTTAACCTAACTTAGACTAGTAGAAGTATAGGAATACTAGATTATATATAAAGTACCTCTTAATAAAATCTAAGCTTACTTAAATAACCTAATACTTACCTAATAAGTTCTAGCTTACTAAAAGCTTACTAAGCTAAAGGGGTATATTAGATTTATAGGTAATCTAAGGTTAAACTTAGTTATCTACTACTAGATAAAAGCGTTATTATAAGACTATCTAAGACTATATCCGAGATTATAGCTAGTATAGCTAGTATAGCTAGTATAGCTAATATAGCTAATATAACTAGTAAAGCTAATATCCGATAGCTTATAGCGTTATAGATAAGCTGCGTAGAACCGGTACTATCGAATAACTACGTTAAGCTAGCTTAACTATATAATAGAGATAAGTAGATCTCTAGCTTCTAAACTAAGAGACCTTAATAAGCTCTATAGAGATAGATATATAAACTAGTAGAAAGTATAGTAGATAGAATATAATTAGAATATTAATAGATAATAATTAAGAGCGTTTATAGATAATTAATCAATTATTTACTATATTATTTATTATAGTCTTTTATTATATACCTTATTCCTATACTATATACCTATTAAACCTATCTTAAATCCAATAAGAATAACCTTAGTAGAAGTAACTATTACTAACTTAAAAGGATATATATAATAATAAAGCGTGCCCTTTATAGTAATAGACCTAAAAAGATACTAAATATTTCTTAGTCTATCCTAGATTAATAAGATTTAACCTAAGGTAAGCTATAGTAGTAGAAGACTACTCTTCTAAGGTAAAAAGGCTAAGAATTAATCTAAGTTTAAACTAGTAGGTATAAAAGATACTAAATAATTTAATAAGATACTAAGAAGTCTAGTAAGTAATATTTATATATACTCTATAAACTATATAGGATAATTAGAGCTAACTAGGCCTAATAAGAGCTTATTACCTATATAATATACTAAGTATATTAATATTATGTCTATAGAAGATACTAAGGTACTAGCTAAGTATAGACTATAAGATTTAGCTATAAATCTAGTATAAGACGTATAACTACTATATTAACTCTTATATAATCTCTTAGTAACTAAACTATATACTCTATAGAAGTACTTATCTAAATATATAGGTAGGGGGTAGATTTAATACTTAAAGTTACTAGTAGGAGTACTAATACTCTTTATAAAGAAGAAAGATAGTACTCTATACCTATATATAGACTATAGGGGCTTAAATAAGATAATAGTTAAGAATTACTATCTACTACCTCTAATATCTAAGAGTTTAGAGTAATTATCTTAAGTAAAGTTTTATACTAAGCTTAATATCTAAGATACGTATTATTATATAAGAATTAAAGAGGGTAATAAATAGAAAACTACCTTTAGGACTAGATATAGCTATTTTAACTATATAGTAATATAAACCTAGGTAACCTATAGGAGCCTAGGTATCTCTAGGATCTTAGGATATTCCTCTAGTATATCTCTTACTAAGGGTTATCCCTAATAAAGGGTCCTCCTCTTAGGACCTAGACTTAATTATTATAAGTATATCTTATACCTTAGATACCTTATAATATAAGATAATTATCCTTATATTCTTACGTTCCTATAAGCTTATAGTTATAAGCCTAGCCTAATCTATACTTATTTATAAAATAATATTATACCTACCTACCTATAATACCTTCTTACTTAAAGGTTATTACTAAAAAACCTATCCTATCTAGTAAGGATAACTTTAACGACTAGTTTAATATTCTTAAGTATTATATACGCATCTAGGATATCTAGAACTACATTAATCTAGAATCTACTAACTTAAAGGAGCTTATTAAGCCTCCTAATAAACTAACTAATAATAATACTAGCTTAATTATAGTATAGAAAGAAAAGTATAAAGAGTTTTATACTATTTAAGAAAAGATAAGTAAACTTAAAGCTTATATTACTAAAATAATAGATATTAGGCTTCTCCCTATCTTAAAACCTTACTTAACTATAGCTATATAAGTTAAAGTCTTATATAAGATATATAACTAGTTACTAATTAAGAAGAAGGTAGAAGTATATATAGCCTATCTTAGAATAAGGAAATATATACCTAAATATTCTAGTATTAAGGATTAGTATAATAACTTCCTACTAGCCTTTAATAAGGCTATACTATACTAAATTCCTAACGTTTAGAATTTTCTTCCTTAAAAAGACCTATTAATCGCGTTTAATTAGATTAATAGTAGCTATACTTCTATCCTAGCTATTAGTATTAAGAAAGTAAATAAAGGTATACTAAGGTATAACTTAGTACTTATCTTAGTATAGCTAGCTCTACTATAATTAGTAACGTCCTTAATCTAACCTAAGTAGAAGTACTAGTAATTCTAGATAAAGTTACTATTAAAGGACTTATCTCTAACTTCTTCTAAGCTAGCTTCTTATACTAAAAATCTACTAAAGTTAATAACTTAGCTTTTATAACTACTCTAAATAAAGATTAGTCTCTATATAATACTAATACTAATACTAATCTAAATAATTAAAAAAGATTATTCTTAAAGATATAGAAGAATCCTTATCCTTATAGGGATAAAGACTTATACGATAGTTTCTAGGGATTATACTCTTATATCTACTCTATTCTTAGAAATAAAAATTTTAAACTAGATAAGAAAAAGGTAAATAAAGTTACTATATAGGAGGACTTACCTTAATATACTAAAATCTTAGCTAGTATTAGAACTTAAATAAAGAAAAAGCTAAGCTAAGACTCTTATATAAGCTAATTAAATAACGTAGAAATAGACCTAGGAGATTAGCTATTAGATACTAATTAGCTATACTAATTATATACTATTTACTATTCTACGATTAGTACTTAAATATAATAAAGCTAGCTTCTCTACTAATAGATCTTAGATCTAGGATTAGATCTTTATATTACTAATAATACTACTAGGTTTATATAGTAAAAACCTACTACTAACTTAGATATTATACTCGTAGGAGGAGTAAAGATACGCATCTAAGTATAGGGTAAATATAAGATTAAGCTTAATATACCTAATAGAAGGAGGGGAATAACTCTTAAAAATATTACCTTTATTCTAAGCTTCTTTACTAGCCTTATCTTACTTTCTAGGCTCTCTTTAGCTAATATCTACTTTAATTCTAGACGTAATATCCTCTATTAACTTTATAAGGACTCTACGTAAGCTACTCTTACTAATATTAGCTAAAGTAGTAGATACTAGATTATTTTAACTTAAGTTAATTCTAAGTTACCTAATCTATCTTAACCCTTTACTACTTATATATCTAAACGTTATAAAACCTTATATAAGCCTCTTAAAGCTTATTAACTTAGTAGCCTTTAAGTATATATTCTTATAGGCTATCTAGGCTAAGAACTAATTTAATATCTCTTAAGTAATATAATTAGTATTAATAGCCTTATAACTAATCTACTATTAACTATTAAATATTCCTTATACTAAGTTAATAAGGTAATAAAGATTATCTCTTAATAATTAGATAGAGAATATAGTACTTTAAAACTATTTAAATTATTAGCTATTAATCTAATTAAGCTAGACTTAATTACTCTAAGTAGTAATCGCTATATCTTTTATATATATAACTTAGTTACTAAGTTTAACTTTATCTATATAATACCTAACTAATTTAAGGAAACCCTTCTTAAAGCCTTTATTAGGTTAGATTAAGCTATTAAATACGAATTTAATATCTCTCTAATATTCCTTCTTCTAGATAGAGAACGCGGTTATAGCTTTTAAGATAACTCTATACTTAATAACTCTTCTCTAGTATTATATACTATATCTAAGGGAATTCAACTCTAACTACAAGCTCCTAATATACCTAAGTAAGCTAGTTATATTAAATACTCTAGTAGAATACTTATTAAGTAAAGCTAATTAATAATTACTAGTACTAATCTCCTAATATATCTTATTATAGAAGTATATTAATACTCTAGCTACCTTCTTAACTATACTCTAATAAAATTACTTAAATAGAGGATACTATTTTAAGCTACCTATAGTAAGTAACCCTCTCTAGCTTATCTATATATATATAGTTACTATATATACGCGCTCTATAAGAAAATTAGGTAGATAGATAAATTTAGCCCTTACGCTCTTATTAGTTATCTTATAGGATAAGACTCCTATAATATATACTATATATAGCTACCTAAAGCCTTATCTTATAGTTATTAAGGTAAAATTATACGTACTAGAGACGTTACCTTCGATAAATCTTAATTCTATAGATTTAATAAAGATCTACTTATATCTAGTAATTAGCTTATAGAAATAATTAATTATATTAAGTACTAGGACGTTACTAATAATAAAACTCTCTTATTAGCCTTATCTAAGGAAGAATAGGAGTTAAATACTCTAGCCTTACTTTCTATTATAATATTAGTAACTACTTAGGACCTATCTAGTAGTCTAGCTAACTCTATTATAATACTAGTAACTACTTAGGACCTATCTAGTAGTCTAGTAAACTCTTATTCCTCTCTAGTCTCTATCGACTCTTAAATATCTAAAGGTCTACCTAAATATAAGCGTAAATACTAAACTAATTAGTATATTTAATCCTTAAATATTATTACTAATAGATTAAAGCGTACTTACTTAGCTAATATAGTCTCTACTTATTAGGCTTCTTTTATTACTACCTCCTCTCTAGCTCCTAAGATTAGATTCTATTAATCTTAGCTTCTAACTAAGCTAAGATTCTAGTTAGATATCTAAAAACTCCTAGATATCTTTAAATAAGGATTTATTAACGCTACTCTAAGGAGCTTAATATAATCTAATATAAGTTAACCTATATTAAATATTATATCTAGGAACTTAATACCTCTACCCTAGAGATCCTTCCTCTTATATAGGTATTTAAGTATAAGTTTAACTTAGATAGTTATCTCCTTAAGTATAAGGCGCGTATCTATATTAGAGGTAATCTTTAAATAACTATTAAAGATACTTATATAGCTACTCTTACTATCTAAATCTTTCGCGCCCTTATAGTAATTACTACCTACTTTAACCTAGAGATTAGATAATATAATACTATTAATACGTTTATAAATATATCCCTTCCTTAACTAGTCTTTACTTATTAACTAGAAGGCTTTAATAATAGACTTTATATCTAGGAACTATAGCGAGCTCTATATAGTCTTAAGACCTCTCCTATTCTTTAGTATAAGAATCTTATATAAACTCTTCAATTCTTTAGCCTTACTCTAGTCCTTAACTATAATTATCTCTAGAAAAATAATTATCTAATTATCTTCTTCTATATAGATAATATTATTACTATAGTAAAACCTAGCTACTCTACTACTCTAGACGAGTTTAAGCGTAAGCTCTATAAATACTATAAGATTACTAATCTTTAAGACTATAATCTATAGACCTTTTATAGTATTACTATATATAGAGATAGGGATAATAGTAATATTTAGCTATCCTAGAAGGACTATATTAAAACTATCTATTATAGATATCCTTTACCTAAGCTATAGATAAAAGCTCCTATTACTCCTCTACTATTAGAAGAACTACTTCTCTCTACTAAAGTTAAGAATAATACTAATATATACTAGTATACTTAAATAGTTAGATTAATCGGCTATACTATAGGAGCTACTAAGCCTTATATTACTAAGGCTTATTTAAAACTTATAGAATTCCTTATAAATCTTTCTACTATATATCTAGTAGCTATATACTAATACCTAGTATACTTATTTTATAAAAGAGACCTTATACTATACTACTTAGCTTCTAAGACTAACTATATAATTTAAATTATTAATTAAGATAAACTAGACTTCTTTAGAGTAACTAATACTTCTTACGCTAATTATAAGGCTACTTATAAATCCTTATAAGCCTATATCTTCTATCTTTTTAGTAGACTAATAGACTAGAAAGCGACTCTCTAACGCTACGTTACTAAATTAACTACTAAAGCTAAATTAATTACTACTTTATCTATAGGTACTAAGTATATCTAGTAGTAGAGAGTATTTTATAATCTTAGTCTTTACCTAGATAATAACTAGATCCTCTTCTATAATAACTAGTAGATAATTTACCTCCTTATAGCTAAAGCCCTAAAACTAAAAACTACTCTTTACTATATTAATATTTATTATTACTAGCTACACGAAGTAGTTTAATCTAATACTCTTAAAGTCGCGTATATTAATATAAAGTCTTAACTAGTAGATAGTCTTACTAAGCTTCTCTCTAAATAGAAGTTTATTAATTAGAAGTCTCTTCTTAACTACTCTCGAGTCCTAGCTACTACTAGCTCTAACCTACTAGTCCCTAATAGTATAAAAATAATACCCTAACTAAGAATTAAACCTATAACCTAGAAAATATATTAGTTAAATAGACTTAATTACTAACTAATACTTAGTAATTAAGTCTATCTAACTAATATATAAATTAAAATAATTACTTAATTTATATACCCTAGTCTTAGTTAATAATTAAGTAGTTAAGCTATATAAATACTTAGTAAACGCGTAGTACGCGTATAGCCGATATAGGTAACTACTCTCTCATAAACGCTTATAACTACCTAATATACCTCTCTTAAGTTAGTAGTATAACTTAAAAAGTCTAAATATACTTAGTAGTAGTATAATTAATCTATAAGTCCTATATAGTATATACTATTAAGTCTACTACGTAGTAATTATAAAGTCCTTATACCTAAATTATTAGTTCTACTCTAGGAGACGTCCTATTAGACTAATAACGCCCTATTCTTATAGACTATTAGTAGTAGTAGCTAGGAGTATTAGGAGTTACTCCCTAGTATACTATAACCTAGTATTATATATACTAAATTCTAAGGCGAAGTCTATTAGTAAAAGTCTAGATACTATTCCTAGTAAAGTAAGTCTAGAGGCTACTCTTCCTAGTATAAATAAGTAGGTCTAGAGGCTACTTTTCCTAGTATAATTAAGTAAGTCTAGATACTACTCTTCTTAGTATAACTTATAAGTCTAGATACTACTCTTCCTAGTATAAACTTACTATTACTCTTCTCTCTTAAACTATTAATACTTAAAAATACTAATTACTAGTAGTACTCTTTTCCTACTAGGTTTTTAATAAGGCTTAATATACTCTAGTTAAAACCTAGTAACTAGCTCTTAATTATATATATATCTAGAGGTAGTCTAATTATCTCTATATCTTAATTATTAGTTCTTAGCTACCTTTAAACTAAAGGGGGTATATAAACCTAGGTAACCTATAGGAGCCTAGGTATCTCTAGGATCTTAGGATATTCCTCTAGTATATCTCTTACTAAGGGTTATCCCTAATAAAGGGTCCTTCTCTTAGGACCTAGACTTAATTATTATAAGTATATCTTATACCTTAGATACCTTATAATATAAGACAATTATCCTTTATATTCTTATATTCCTATAAGCTTATAAGTAATACTATTTAGCCTTATAAACGTAGCTACTTAATTCTAAGCTTATATAAACTAGGCGCTAGTAGGCTTAATTAATATAACCTATATTATCTACCTTAATAATATCCTAATCTTCTTAGATATAGAAGATAAATATATAGCCTATATAAAGGAAGTCCTAGATAGACTATATAAAGCTAAGCTATTTATAAAGCTTAAGAAGTATAAATAGTATACTAGATATACTAAATACCTAGGTTATATAATTATACTAGAAGGAGTTAGTATAGATACTAATCGAGTTAAAATAGTCTAATCTTAGCTAATCCCGCGTACTATACGCGATATATAAGTATTCCTAGGCTTTATAAACTACTATAGGTAGTTTATACGCAACTTCTCTAAAATAGTACTCCTATTAATAATATTAACCTAAAAAGACCTAAATATAGCTTAGAGTAGTCCTACTTAAAGAAGGGAGAAGAGCTAGAGAATAGAAATAGGTACTAAAGAGAGAATAGCCTTCTAAAAGCTAAAAGACTCCTTTCTAGAAGTATTTATTCTTACTTACTTTATAAGAGAAAAAGAGATAAGAGTAGAAGTAGATACCTCTAGTAGGGTAATTATAGGTATCTTAAGCTAATTAGTCCTAATTAAGAGTAGCCTATTATAATAGTACCTAATTAACTTCTTTTTAAGGAAGCTAATCTAAGTAGAATATAATTATAATATATATAATTAAGAACTACTTATAATTACTAGAAGCCTAGAATACTAGTATTATTACCTTAAAGGAGTCCCCTTTAAAATTCTTATAGACTATAATAACTTAAAATAGTTTATAGAGATAAAAATATTAAACTATAGGTAAGTAAGATCCTACCTATTATTAACTAAATATAACTTTATTATAAACTACTAGCCTAAAGCCTTAAACCTAGCTAATAAGTTCTTAAGAAAGCTAAATTATATAGAAGAAGTATAGTTCCTAAAGTAGAAGTATAATAAAGCCTTTACCTACCTAATAAAGAACCTTCTTAACTAGACTATATAGACTAAACTCTTCTAAGTTATAGTAGTTACTTATAGTTAGTAGAATAATAATATAACTAAAGAAGCTATAGCCTTAGAGGAGTTCTACTAAGAAGAATAGAAATATACTAGTAACCTAAAATACCTATAAGAGTAAGGTAAAGTAGAATAAGATTAAGAATCTACTTTAGAGGATTTAGAGGAGAGATTAGTATAAAATAACCTACTCGCGCCTAAATATAACTAAAAAGGGCTAAAAGTCCTACTAAGGTACTTAAAGAATACTATAATAACCTAATAGTAGATTACTTTAGTATAAGAAAGATCTTAGAGAAACTTTAAAGGTAATATACCTAGGAAGGAATATAAAAGGATATAGCTAAGTACTATAAAGCCTATCTAAAGTACTAAAGGTTAACTATAGTAAGATACTACTTATATAGCCTACTTTAACCTTTTCTACCTCTAATTAGAGCTTAAGAGAAAGTAATAATAGATTTTATTATAGAACTCCTCTTAAGTAAGATATTAGGTATAGTATATAACTCTATACTTATAATAGTAGATAAGTTAACTAAAATAATATACTACGTCCTAGCTAAGGCTAATTAGGATAGAGAAGACCTAGCCTAAGCCTAGATAAGAGAAATTATCTAGCTCTATAGAGTTTTAGTATAGGTAATTTTAGATAGAGGCCTACTAATAAGTATAAAATACTAGAAATCCTTCTACTACTATCTAAATATAAGATATATTCTCTCTTTAGCCTACTATCTATAGACTAATAACTAGACTAAAAGATAGAATTAGATACTTAAATAGTACCTATACTACTACTATATACTTAAGTAGGATAATTAGGTATAATAGTTACCTATTATAGAATATATATATAATAATAGTATATATATAACTATAAAAGTTATACTATTCTAAGCTTACTATAGTATATACTTAATTAAGCTAAATTAGCCTAAATAGGACCTTACTAAGAGTAACGCACCTCTAGTAAGAGGATTAGTAGTAAAAGTAATCTTAATATAATAAGAATATAAAAGAAATATTACTATAGCTAATAAATACTAAAAAAGATATACTAATAGGAAAAGAATAGAAATCCTATTTAAAGTAGGTAATTAGATCCTTCTATCTACTTAGTATATTAAGTCTACTAGACTAAAGAAAAAACTAGACTAGAAATACTTAAGTCTAGGCTATATACTAGCCTAAATTAGTCTAACTATATTTAAAATTAATATACTAGATATAAAAGGTACTTATCTAGTCTTTTATACCTTACTATTAGAAAAGTATATATAACTAAGAGTAATTCTATACTCTAAGAAACTTCTATAGGAAGTCTTAAATATAATAGATAAAGATATATATAAAGTAGAGGAGGTAAAGGATAGAATATAGAAAGATAGTAAATAGTTTTACCTAATAAAATAGAAAAACTACTTAGAAAAAGAGAATACCTAGGAACTATTAGCTAACCTATCTACCTCTACTCTTAATTAATTCTAGAAAAAATATAGGTTATAATATAAGCTATAAATAAGTACTATTTAGCTTAATTAGGCCTATAATAGCCTAAATTAGTATAACTTATCTTAACTAAAGATAGTTCTACTAAAAGAGAGAAGGAAAAGATAGTATAATTATAATAGAGACTTAAGAGCTACCTTTACTTATATTAAAAAAACCCTAGACTTAGGTTTTTTTAAATTTTTTAGGTATTTAATAGTACTTATATAAGTACTACTAGGTATATATTATAGTATTAAAGAAGTAGAATAGAGAATATTACTATTATAAGTTAGTATAAATTAGTATAATTAGACTTAAAATAGTCTCTTATTACTAAAGTAATATATATCTCTCTTCTTTAAACTTATATATACTAAGAGAACCTTCTAGGAGTATTATCTAGGCTAATAGGCTATCCTTTATACTAGAACTAGGTAAACTAAGCTAATTTAACCTACTTTACTCTATAGGAGATCTATAACGCCTATAAGAGACTAGTATAGCTATAAAAGCTTTCTTCTTAGCTATAGTAGTCTTCTTAGCCTTCTTAGTAGCTTAGATAATATTAGTAGTATCCTTTTTATTCTACTTAACCTTAGTTAGACCTATAGTACCTATACTAAACTTCTATAGGGATAGTTAGTAAGCTCTAAGCTAATTTAACCTAACTAAAGCTACTTATACGTTTATAGAGAGAATTATATATCTTAAGGTTTAAATCTTCTTCTATAGTATACTTTTTAGCGTTTTCGCGCTTAATAATAGTAGCCTTAGAGTAATCGTAGCTAATAGAGTAAATACTAGACTAAAACTTATCCTCTAGACTAGTTATACTAGAATAGAGAGTAAGATACTTATAATAGGGCTTAAAAGACCTATAAAGGATAAATTAGACTAACTTAAGCTAATTTATACTACTCCTACTTACTCTTAGATAACTACTAGAATATCTCTAGTAGTATTAGTAGTAGTATTATAGTTATTTATACTACTAATACTATCTACTAAGATACTAACTATAAGAGACTCTAGAATATAGAGTATAGGTAATATAGTATAGAGAGGCTATACTATAGATAAGTTAGCCTTAGCTAATTTAAGCTACTTAGACCTAATTTATATATAGTAATATAATCTTAGCTAGTATAAAGATATTTATTATAGTATTTAGCCTACTTACCCTTCTAGAGTATACTAGTCTATAAAATACTATTAGGATCTATATAATAGCTTTAGAAACTACTAGTAATATCGCTATTAGTATAGGTAGCTAGGTAGTATATATAAGAGATCTCTAAGTAAATACTATACTTCTTAATAGTATAAATATACTAATTCTTTATAGATAGTACTATAGTAGCTTAGATTAGCCTAAATAAACTAATAGAGGACTCTTTAGAGTTATAGAGAGTATAGATATAGAAGCTTAGTATAGAAGTAGTCTTCTATATAAAGTTAACTACTATACTTACTAAATTAACCTAATTTAAGCTAATTTAGGGCTCCTTATAGAACCCTATAGATCTTAAACTTACTAACTAAATAGAAGGAGAAGAAGAAGTAATAGCTAAAATATAGGGGGAGACCTCTATATATACTATTAGGAGCGCTAAGATACCTACGTAGGTAGTAATATATAGGTAAGAGAGAAGAGAGAGAGAGGTAAAAGTATAAGTAAAAAAATTACTAAAATTACGCGTTTATTTAGAGTAAAGGAGAATAAAACCCTAAATTATTACTAAGTTTTATATCTAAATTAAAGATACTTTACTAGAATATTAAGACCCTTAAAAGAGGATATTATTAGGACTTATACTAATTAGTAGCTAGTAGGTATTATAAGTTAAGTAGCTTAGGAATAAGTAGGAGATAGATTATTAATTTAAAGCTATATAGAGAGAGCGCTATATATATATAAGGGAAGCTCGAATAGCTCGCTTACGTAATATATACTCGCGTACTCCTCTATTAAGCTACGCTCCTCTATATTAAGTTAAGCTCGTAGATATTAGGTATACCTAATATCTCTATAACTAAGGTTAAGCTAAGCTTAATTATAATATACCCCTTAGGCGAGCTGCGTAGCTATAATTTTTAGGGTCTATCTAAACTTACTTAAAACCTTAGTTTCTTATAATTTTACCTATTATAAGCTTAGGCCTTAGCGCGCGCACGTAACGTGCGCGCGTAGAGTAAACTACGAGCTTTCTACTTTACTAAACCTTATAAATTACTATACTATATCCTATAAGTTATTATTAGCGTACGCTCTACGCGTTCCTATAGGCTCCCTAGCTCTTATCCCTATTCTATAAGCTCTATACTAACTCCTATATAGACTTAATTAGTTACCTCTACGCGCCTACGCGTTACTAAAGCGCGCTATAAAGAAGAAGCTACTACTACTAAAGAGAAGAAGAAGAAGGAGAGGAAGGAGAAGTAGCGAGCTCGTTATACTACCTCTATCTATACCTCCCCCCCTACCTTACCTCTACTACCCTCTTCCTCTCCTCTAGAGCGTAGTACTCTTTAGGCGGAGCCCTACCTTAGCTATATTAAAAGCGCTTTAGTAGGTACCTCCCTTAGAGAGTACTATAACTCTATTAGGGAGAGTCTACGCTATACGCGCTATACCTATAGGTATAAGTATAAGCCTATATAAGTAACTCTTTTCCTCTTATAAGCTTTAATTATAGCTCTTAAATAAGCTTTAGTAGCTCTTAAATAAGCTTTAGTAGCTCTTAATAGAGCTTTATCTTATCTTTTAATAGTTAGTAGTACTAACTATTAATTTTTAGTAGTCCCCTTACTACTCCTACTACCGTAGTACTTATAGCCGCCCTTTACTATTCGCTAAAGGCTAGTACCTCTAAATTAGCCTAGCTAAGGCGTAAGCTTTACTTCGCGCTAAAGCTTAAGGGGGTATAGTAGACGCTAGGGCGCTCTACTCCCCCTCTACCTCCTCTACTACTACCTCTACTAGCTCGCTCCCTACCCCCTACGCTCTCTAGAGTATCTTACCCTATTACCCCTAGTGCTACCCCTAGTCCCTCTCGCGCTACTACCCCCACTACCTCTACCGCTAAAGCTACTACTACCGCTCTCGCTACTACTAGGTAGTTAGTTACTACTACTACTACTCTACTACCTAGGGATAAGCGAGCTAAAGAGGCCTTTATATATCGTCTATATATAATAGCTCTCTTTAGTAAGCTTATTACCCTATTTATATAATAGGGCTTTAGCTCTAGAGCTTTAGCTCTCTAATTTAAACTCTTCTCTATACTCTATATACTCTACTCTTATAATACCCTAGCTTAAGCTCCTCTCTTATATCTTTTAAGTTTAGTTAAGCTTTAAACCTCTTAAACTACTACTTTAGTAAGTACTTTATTAATCTATTAGCTAGTATCTTATTTATTAGTATATATAAGACTTAAAAAGAGCCTTTAGTGTACTCTTAGCGTAGCTATATATTCTATATATCGATATAGCGTAAACGCGTTATTACGCGCTCGTTTTAACCTACTATAAGTTGAATTATTTACTAGTTATTATAGAATATATTCTAGGTAGCTCCTAAATTAAGGGTAAGCTCCTTAAATAGTCTCTTAAGAGCTATTACTTCTTTACTTATATATTTAAGAGTAAGGAGCTTAGCTTCTATTATTAAAGTAGTTACTATTACTTAACGAGTAGCTCTCTAAATAATTACTCCTCTAAAGAGAGTTATAATATAGCCTTAAGATAAGCGGCGTGTTACTAGATTATCTATAAATAATACATCTCTATAGATAAGAAGCTCTACTCTATTATATTAGCTATACTAAATTATATAGTAGTAAGTTTAGTATAGATATATTATAACCTAGTTCGCGGCTTTAAGGTACTCTTTACTTAGGTTTATAAGATAATAAGAGAGCTTTAAGGTAGTAAAAGCTATATTAGGGCGTACTATAATTATAGTATAGAGTATTAAGCTAATATACTCTTAGTACTCTTTTATCTTACGCTTTAAAGCCTCTCCTTAGCTTCTATAAAGCTCCTCTTAAGGTAGTAGAGTAGCTAGGAATAGCGCTAAGCTTACTAGATTAAATCTCTTTATAATCTTATTAATATACTCGTTATATATAAGCGTAATAGTCCTCTTTAAGTAATCTCTTATTACTTATACTCCTAGGAACTAGCTTACTAGACCTTTATCTTTAATATTATAAGCTCTCTTAATTACCTTAATAATCCTTTAAGTATCTAAGTAATAGTTCTTATAGTTTATTACTAGTATATTATTAATATAGAAGAGTAGGAGAATCTTACGCTCCTTATTAAAGAAGAGGTAGGGCTCCTCTTTTAATACTAAGAGCCCTACCTTCTTAAGCATTCGAGAGAGCTCCTTATACTAGAGTAGAGGTAAGTCTTTAAGTCTATATAGAGCTTAGTTGAGCTTAATATACTTTCTAGCTACTTTAAATCTATCTAGTAGTTCGTAGATTACTGCTAGCTAGTACTCTCTATAAGTATAGAGGAAAGCTCTAATAATGTCGTACTAAGTTATCTTAAGATTAAACTATACTATAATTACTATTACTATACGAAAAGAGCGAGCTACAAGCGTAGTAGTATAGGTTAACTATATTAAATCAATTACCTATAAGTCTCCTCTTACTATAATCTAAGCTTTATACTTTAGAAAGTAACTATCTTAATTAAGCTTATAGGTAAATACCTACTTAAGTAGTAGTAGGCGATTACTAATTTATAAGCGCTCTATCTCTTCCTAAGTTCCTATAGAGAGTAGTATATTAATCTCTTTCTATATAGCTTACTTAAAGAGCTACCTATATTAGTATATATAGAGATCCTTCTAAGTTCGTAGTTCTTTTAGGAGCTCGTCTCTATATATTCGAGCTTATAGTAGTTTAGTATAGAGTACTAAGTATATAGCTATAGTAATTACGGCTATTAGATTTAAAGGTTACTTAGAAAGATTGATATAATCAATAGGATTAATTAAATTAATTAATTCTATCTATTATCTACCCTTTCTACTACTCTTAATATACTTTAGAGAGTTCCTTAATTACTCTCGTACCCTAGGGTCCCCCTTTATTAAGCTAGCGCGTTACTTGATTATAGTTCTCCTATTAAAGGGATGCCCGTAGTTAAGCTAGTATAGCGTAGTTTAATTTAGCTCGCTTAGCTAGTAGCGCGCGTACGCGCGTGCCTATCTTAATCGCTATCGCGATCGTTATCTAATCTAATACACCCCCTTAGCTAAAAACTATTAGTTATTAGCTAGAGCCAACGTTATTAATTCGAGCTAGTCTTATATCTCTTCTAGCTAAGGTTAGGCGTTATCTAGAGTTAACTAGTATTATTCTACTAGCCTAAGTTATTTAAGGAACCTAGTCTATTTATTTAATAGTAACGCCTTTATAAGTCTATCTATAATTATCTTATCTATTTATATATACTTAATCTATAGCGTTCTATTTAATACTTCTTATCTAAGCTAGTAGTTATAGATATTAATATACTTTAGCTTAGTTTAGAGCTTAGCTATCTCTTTAGTAACTAGTTAGATAGTTTATATATTATATTTAATTGTAATTAGTAGGTTAAGTTAAGTAACCTTAAGTTCTCGTAAGAGTTATAATATAAAGATAGCTTCTTTTACAACTTATAAGAGGGCTAATAGTTTAGCTTTAGTAGTTAAAGTAGTTACTATATCTTGTTTACTTACTCTCTATACTATAAGGCCTCTAAATAGTTTAATTATATATCCTTATAAGCTCTTATAGTCTAGGGTATTATTAGTAAATAAGGTATTACTAGCTACTTTAAGTATTTCTCCTTTTCCTATTTCCAACGCTTATACCTACATAGATTTAAGATAGAGGAGTACTCTATTAGTAGTATTTTAATACTTAGTACTTAGGTTTATGAGAAACTATACTAGGCGTAAGGTAGTAAAGGCTATATCTAGTCTAGTAGTTACTATAGTAAAGAGTAGTAAGCTAATTTTACGTTAATACTTATTAATCTTAGATAGAGTAGCTAGTCCTTATAGTATTAGTTTAATAGTAGCTATTAGTATATTATATTATTAGTTAATCTTAGTAGCTAGCCTTTAAATTTTATTAATATATAAAGCCTATAAGAGTTATATAAGCTTCTAGTCTTAGTTTTAAGTTACTTTAATACTAAGGAACTACTTTAAATCGCTTCCTCTAGTAATTAAGTATCTAGCTTTAAGTAGGGTAATAGCTTTCTCTACTTTATCTTTTCTATACCTATAGTATACGACTATAATATTATCTATATAGAAGAATATAATTATACTATCTTTTATTATATAGTATAGTTTATATAAGATTGTATTAAACCTATATTCTCTTAGTATCTTAGTAAGCTCTCTTTACTATAGAAGTAGAGAAATCTAGAGTCTATATAGAGCTTTCTTAACTCGTAGTATTACTCCTAGCTTTTAATAGCCCTAAGGCATTCTTATATACACTTCTCTATCGATCTTTGCGTATATAAACGTATTTATAATATTGTATTACTTAAGTTCTAGATTATATTTAGTAGCTAGTACTATAAGTATTCGGAATGAGCGGCTTACTAGCGTAGTAGCGTAGGTGTCTTAAGGCGTAATATCTCGCTATTAGTCTCCTCTAATAACTAGTCTCGCTTTACATTTAAGTAGCTAGTAATTCTAGTCTAGTTTATATATACAGAGGGGTGCAACGAAAAAGAAGTAATTGATTTTTTAACCTTTTTAAAAGTATTATAACTTATTTAATATAAGAGTTATAACTATAAAAAATAGATATTTAGAAAGAGAAAAGCTTACTCTTTTAGGTTAAAGAAAGTGGTATAGCTTAGTAAGCGTATCTTAGCTATAGTAGCTCACTGAAATCGGGGTATCTTTTTAAGCCGTATTTAAAGGCTTACAACTTTTTATTTTAAGTATCTTTTTTCCTATATTTTATATATATTAGTTATCTATATAAAATCTATTATATATTAGGTTTATAGATATATTGTATTACTATATAAATATTTATAAAGAAACTCGGTTTTTTTAGAGTTTAGTTAATAAATATATATTAGAGAAGACTAATACTTAGTCTGATAGCCCTTAGCTATTTTAACGGCCTCCTACCTTCTAGGTAAGGATAGTATACAATTATCTATAGCCTGCTGGCTTATAGCGTTCCACTCTTCTATTATAGTAAGCTTAAAAGCTTCTATACTCTTTAAATTAATCCCTATACCTAAACTCTTTCTAGGGCGTTTATTTAGCCTATCTTTAAGTAAACTCTATACATTTTCAATTGGATTTAAATCCGGGCTATAGGCGGGGTGAGGATAGAGCTTAACTCTATTTCTTTTAAACCAACTCTTAACAGCGTTAGTTTTATGGATTTTATAGTTATCTTGTTGAAATCTCCATCCTAAATAGATAATTAATATATAAACTAGAAATATAACTAATATATATATATATATATATATAGTTATATATATAGATAGATAAAGGAGTAAAAAGAGATAGTAATACTAACCGCGTTTTATATGCTTTTTAACTACCGGATTTAGTACCTCTCTTATATATCTTCTATTATCGAAAGTTGAAGTCTTTATAGGGTCCCTTATAAAGATTAATTGAGATCGTCCTCCTATCTAAATAGATCCCTAAACTGAGATAGTTATATCTCTAGCTATAACTTAGTTAGTATTATAGTTATAAAAAAACTAAATAAATTGAAAAATTTGTTATAAAAAATAGAATAAAATAGCCTACTAGGAATTATTTTAAACTTACTTTTATTAGTTGTAGAGACTAATTGGCGTCCGGCCTTTATTTTTCTAACTTTTCTATAATACTCTTGTCTAGCTCCGTACCCTCTTTATATAGAGCTTTTATCTGAAAATATAATCTTATTTAGATTAAATCCCTTTTTTTCTACTAACTTTAATTGCTCTTTAGCGTACTTAAGCCTTAATTTAGCTGATTTAGCCGAAATTATTGCCTTTTTAGTAGCTATATTAGTAGTAACTCCCTCCTCTTTTAAAAAGTATTGTAACTTTCTTATACTAATACTAAGATTATTTTCTAGTATTAATCTCTTATTTATCTTCTTAGGGCTTCGAATTATATCTCTTATAATAATTCTTTTTTCTCTTTTAGAAACCTTAGTAGCTCTTTTATTATAACTTTTTATATCTTCTACTTTTATAGCTTTTTTCTTCTTAATTCTATCAATAGTATTATATATTACTTTAATATCTTTTTTTAAGATAGTAGCTATCTTATTAGGGGCGGTATTAGCTTCTAATAGAAGCTGGACGTTAGATTCGAGTTTCGAGAGATTTGGTACCATTTTAAAGGATTTAGATGAGTAAAAGTAAAAATTTAAAAAGATATTAATTTATAAGCCCTAGACTAGTATTTTAGTAATTGATTACGTAAGCTAACTATTAATCTATTTTTTTAATTTTTTTCCTCTAATCCTAAAAAATTACTTATATAAATAATCTATACTATAAATTTAATTATATAATCTTTACTAACTAAATTAGGCTTAGTAAAAAAAATAGACTTTTTTAAACGCTAATTAAAAAGTTGTACTACTTTAAAACTAAAGGAAAAAAATACCCCTACTTTAACTCTAAATATAATAATAGAGATTATATAATATTACTATTCTTTTATTAGAAAATGAAAATTTACCTTTTTCTCTATAAAACTAATATTTTATTTTATTTCTAGCTTATATAGTTCTTAGGATATAGTACTTTAAAAAAGATTAAAAAATTAATTACTTCTTTTTCGTTGCACCCCTCTGTATATACCTATATATAGTTAAGTATTTACTACCTAGACTATTTAATTAGAGTAGTTTTTATTTCCTCCTAAGATCTTATCTACTTATAGCTTTTAAGATAGTCTCTTTCAGCTTCCTTAAATAGCTTATATAGTAGATAGCTCTCTAGATTCGAGTAGGCCTTTAGTAGTAGTAGTAGCTAGTTTAAGTGTAGTATAATACCTCTAGCGAGTAGTCTCTTTATTTAAGCTTTATTAATAGTAGCTCTATTAAACTACCTAAAGCTCCCTCCTTATACGCTAGCTATAAAAGTAGCTACCTATAGAACTATTTTAGTAGAGCCTAGTTCCCTCTTATTATAAGTAATTAATTAAGTAAGAAACGCTACTAGTAGCGGCGTTAATAGTAGCGTAGGATATACCTCTATTATCTTTAGACTATATTTATATCTAGGATAAGGTTTATACTAGTCTACTAGAGTTATAGTATCTTCTTCGTAGAAAGACTTAGTTTTAGTTTATAACGTAGCTAGTAGCTCTACTAATCTTACCTATACTATAATCTCTTCGAGAGTATTATATATTAAGTTATCTATAAGATCCTCCTTTTTTCTATTAAAGATAGTCTCTTTATTAAATACTACGTCTCTTATACTAATAACTCTCCTAAGTAATAGAATCTATATATAATAGATATTTATTAACTAGTATCCTACGAGATAACTAATCTATACTTTTAGGTTAAGCTATTATAGCCTTAACTTACCTTAATAGGTATTATTAGTTATTATAAAGGCTTTATAGCCGTATACTTTTAGATAAGATTGGTTTAGCCTTCGTAGACTAGTAATAATTCTATTTAGTCCAGCTACCTAGGTAAAGAACTTCTTGTATAGTAATCTCTACTTATTTAAGTAATTTAGTATTTAGTTATATAGGTATACGGTAGCTTAGTTGATTTCTAGCTAGAGCTCCTATAGGAGATTAGCGTCTAACTATATTACCTAAGCCTTCTCCTTAATAATACCTCCTAAGTATTTAGCTCCTCTATTTTAGGCTTATATATCTAGAGCGTAGGGCTTAACTTTAATTCCTATTATCGTTAAGTATCTTTATACTTTAGGTTTAACTATTACTATCTTGTTATTAGCCTCAATTACTTTAATAGTAATATTGAATTAAGTTTAAAGAAACTTAACTAGTATTTTAAGTAGTGATATAATCAACGCTGTAGTTTAATTACCTTTAAAGTAGAAGTCCTAGATAAAGCGAGAGTATTAGTCTATAATAATTATTTAACTTTTTTCCTTATTTAAGCTATATTTATAGTTATAGAAATCTAGGGCTAGTCGCTCTCCTAGTCCTTTATTAATTAACTAAGGCTCTCGCTATATCTATCTCTTCGACTTAGTACGTCTATATACGTTATATTATACTATTATAATATCTATAATCCTTACTCCTTATAATTATTAGATAAGGTATTTAATTACTAACGGCCCTAGATAGCCTAATCTCTTATACTAGAGTAGTATAGTAGCCCTCTTTAATCTAATTATCTTAGAGTGAAATACTATAGTAGTATTCGCTTCTAGGCTTAGTTTTTTAATAACCTACTATCTTTTAAGTTCTTTAAGGATAGCTATAATAGAGTTATCTTACCTACGTAGTATTATTAGTTTATCTTTATTATCCTACTAGATTCCCTACCTTCTAAGTAGCTGGAACGATATAAGATTATAGAGAATATCTAAGTACTAAGCTACTCCTTTAAGTAAGAGTATTTATAATAGGCTATTTTAATAGTATCCTCTTACTCGTACCGCCCTATATCCCTTAATCTAGATTCTCGTATTATCTACCTATATATAGTCTCCTAGTATTAGAGGACTAATATACTTAAAACGTAACTTATTATTAGATATATATATTATAGATCCTAAGTTAAGTATAAAGTAGTTCTTAAGTTTATACTAGTTAGGTTAGCTTATATTGAATATAGACCAGGCGATCCCTTATTTAATAGTTAATATTACCTAGCCTTCTAGTTATTTAAGTGCGGGGTTAGGAGTTTAGGATTCTTTTATTTATAACTATATCGCGACACGAGGCTTTTTAGGATCTAATTAGTTAATTATCCTTTTTAAGCTCTTGTTAGACTTTAGTCTCAACTATACTAACTTTAATATAGCTTAATTTAGCTTAAAAAATTCAGGTACTAGCTTAGCGTAGATATAGTAGTAGTTCTTAAGTTTATAAGTCAGTTACCTATAAGCGAGGTATTCTTTACTAGTACTCTTAAGAGTTCGCTTACTTATTTAATTGGTTACTTATAAACAATCCTACTAGGGTCTCCCCTAACTACCCTATAATAAGGTAGATAGCGCTCTATTATCTAATATACTAGAGGCGTCCCTCTATATATCCTAGTTAGCTTTACCGCTAGTTATATATACTAACCTAAGAGCCTTCTACTACTTTAATAGGGGATAAGATTAGATTATATAGTCTTAGAAGAGTTTTATTATCTCCTTTCTATATATAGTCGATCTATTTACTTTAGGACTAGAGAAGGTTATTACCTACGTAGAGGCTACCTTTTAAATAGCGCCTAGAAAGTCTTTTATTATATCTTAATTATTTTATAGCTTACTTACTCTTTCTATTTTAGTAAGAGTAGTAGCTTAGTTATACTTAGTTAGCTATATATCCTAATTATTTAGAGATCTTATAGGCTTTAGAGTAGCGTAGTACTTTTATTATACTTTATCGCATTACTTATCTAGATCTATACTAAGTATATCTCTTAGGTTCTTAACCTATATCTTAATTAATTAATTAGGCCTATAGTAGCTTAGGTAAAGGTACGAAGCTATAGTTTTAATTATATAGTTTACTACTTTATTTAGTTCTCCTTTCTCTTCTTTATATAACTTGTATTTAAGTTAGAAGGCGACTATTTATTTTATATACAGTTTACTATCCTCCTTAAACGCTTTAAGGCTAGCTAGTAATAGCTCCGATTTTTATATTAGAGCTTAAGGTATTACTACTAACTATATTCTTATTAGAGAGTCTAGAGTTATACCTAACTAGGTAGAACGTAATACTACCTAGCTAGAGGCGCCTATACTAGCTATTATCCTTACTAGCTTATAGTTACTAATATCTAGTTTAATAGGAGTTACTAGTTTTAGAGTTAGTTTAGTAATATCGTCTAGATTAACGATAGGCTAGATATTAAGTAGGTCGTAACTTATCTTAAGTTAATAGTACTACGCTAGCTAGCTATTATAATCTATAAAGACTACTATAGCGTCTTAGTTTAGTAAGTAGCTTATATTAAGCTTAGTTAAGGGTTGTACTTTTAAAGATACTTAGTTTAATACTTAATTTAATACTTAGGTTCGGTATAAGGTAATAAGACTCTTAATTATTAGATTTAAAGGTTACTTAGAAAGATTAATATAATTAATAGAATTAATTAAATTAATTAATTCTATCTATTATCTACCCTTTCTACTACTCTTAATATACTTTAGAGAGTTCCTTAATTACTCTTATACCCTAGGATCCCTCTTTATTAAGCTAGCGCGTTACTTAATTACGGTTCTCCTATTAAAGGGATACCTATAGTTAAGCTAGTGCGGCGCGGTTTAATTTAGCTCGCTTAGCTAGTAGCGCGCGTGCGCGCGTGCCTATCTCGATCGCTATCGCGATTATTATCTAATCTAATAATAGCGTATACTACTATAAGCTCTTTATTTAAATCTTAAGCTATAAAGGCTCTTAGGAGTAGCTTATTAAGGATACTACTCTACTTTTCCTACTTAGGTTTATATAATAATAAGTATATACCTAAGCTCTTAGTTCTATTTTCTAGGTCCTTATTTTAGAGTCTCCTACTTATACACGTTAGCGTTAGCTACTATTTACACGTATAGCTTCTTAGAGCTCTCTCTCCTACTTTATCTAGAGTAGTCTTAGAAGGTATAGCTACTTAGTAAGTAGTAGTTTAATAAGTTTTATACTTATCTATTAGCTACTCTAGGTCTACTTCGCTAGTAGAGTATACTTCCTAGAGACTCTTAGATACTCTACTACGTTAATTAATTTAATCTAGACTAATATCCTACTATTAATATACTCTAGGCTTAAGTATTTACTCTAGAGTTTAAAGGCCTATATACTTAGATTACTCTACGTTAATTCCTTATAGCTTACTAGCTAAGCTTACTACTTACGTAGGGTCTACTTCTTATTCTACTAAAGTAGCTAGCTAGCCTACTATACTCTTAGCTTTACGTAGAGTATTACCCCCTAGATCTTATACTAGGTACTCTCCTTACTCCTAGCTTTTAGGTACCTATACTACTTCTTAGAGCTAGTTAAATATATCTTTATAGACCTCTCCTATAGTATATAGCTTATTTTTATACAACTTATTAATAAGCTTATAAATCTCTAGTTCTAAGAGCTCTTAAGATTAAGCTTCTACTCCTTCTTTATAGAAGAGTATCTTATTAAATATTATATTATAAGTTATAATTACTTAATCTAGCTTCGGGACCTATATCCTATATATATTAGATACTCTATATCCTACTAGATATCTAATATAGCCCCTAGGGCTTACTTTAAAGCCCCTATAGTTACGCCTAGCTACTTTATCCTTATTTAAGGGATATACTCGGTAGCTATACGCGTATACGCCGCTCTAATCTAGGCGTAGATCTATAATAGTAGCTCTTACCTCTATTAGTTAATACTATCTAAAGTAACCTCTAAACTATCTATTAAGTACTATATTTAGTACTTTAAGCTAATAAGCGTAGCTTAGACTTATATTAATAAGCTACGTTACTATATCTACTATCTCTAGCTAGAGCTTCTTAGGTAGGTTTACTCCTATCCTTATCTTAATTAATTTTATAACTACCTCTTAACTAGCTCTCTTAGGGCCTCTATTTAGCTCGTAAGTATATATTAGGGAGCTCTAAACTTATATCCCTTTATCCTAAGCCTAATATTAAAAGCTTAAGGTACCTCTATATAGTAGTATTACTATATTATTATCTTATATAATCACGTATAACGTAGTTTACTATCGAGCGCCCTACCCTACCGAGCGCCCTACTAAATACTAGCGTAACGCCTACACAGTAACGTAGTACAATACTATAATAAATTACTATATTATACGCGATAGAATAGTATTAATTAGAAGCATCGCTATTATCTACTCCTCTATTTCTGCCTTATAGGTGCGGAGTTGTGTCCAATCTCGCTATAATAGCTATAGCGCCTCTCTACGCGCACCCTCTTCGTAGGCGTCTTGCTACCCTTATAACTACTACCCTCCTTTTTAGTAATTAGGTTAGATACCTTACTAACTATTAGAGTCTCCTCTACGCGTATATACTACCTTTTACAGGTCTTACGCTTTATAAGCGTGTTAATAGCATCTCGTAGGCAGCCTATTTCCTCCTATACTAATACTATATTATAAGCTATCTACTAAGCGCCTTTACTTAGCTACTTAACCTAGAGATCTAATAAACTTACTAGAGACTCTTAATAGTTTTATATGCGATTTTAGATTAGCGTTGACTACGCCTCTATCTCGTAGGCGTTGCGTAGTATTTTACCTCCTAGTTAATAGTACCTAGTGTAGGTAGCGTTAGTGTACGTAGCTATATATCCAGCTTCGATAGTACTACGTTAGGGTTATATAGGACTAGCCTAGCGCCTTGAAACCCTGCGTAGACATTCTCTACTATAAATATCTTCTTAAAAGTAGATTTAAAGGCTAGTAGGAAGGTATCTTTATTAATATAGTGGATACGGCTACGTACTAAGAGCGATATCCTATCGCTATAGTAGCGCTTTAATAGCGAGTAGTAGATGACGTCAAGTGTTACAGTAGGTGCGACGAGTGAGATAGCATGCAGAGAGTAATAATCTTTTCTCCCTATAGTACTCCTAGAACTCTACTAAGTAGTGGCTCTCGTAGCTATTAATAATAAGTAGCCTATACGCCCTAGTAGAGGACGCCTTTGTATAGGCGTCGAAGTGCTTGAGCTACGCTAGCGCAAGGTCGTTATTAATCTAGCTAGTAGGAGAGATACTAATAACCTAGTTGCGAGGTAGATTAGCGTACTAGGTAGAGATAAGGACCTTGCCTGTAAAGATAAGGAAGGGTAGGATAATACGCCCTATCGCAGCGACGCCTTATACTAGGGTAACCTACTCGCGATCGCTAGGCTATAGTTTCTTCTATTTTCTAGGTTTATCTAAGCCTATAACTATAAGCTAAGAGGTTATCTTACCTATTATAAAGCTAGACTCGTTAAAATTCTATATGTCCTTATCTATGATACTATACTTCTCCTTTATTAACTGAACTAGCGTGAACTACGGACGGATAATCGCTGGGTCCTCGTAGACGGCTCGCTAGTGATTATATAGACGGCTCCAGCGCGTGCGCAGCTTAGGCGTACGCTTGATAAACCTATCAACCTAGTTCTTGCCTATAGGGTTCCTACTACGCTCTCTTAGTAGTCTATTAGCTATATCTCGTACGTTAGCCTTTGAGAGCGGTACACCTTGTAGAGATTTGTTAAGTATACGCTGTACAATTACCTCCTCCTCTAGTTTTATTAGGCGCTTTAAGTTCAGCTCGCAGTCGCGTCGGTAGTGTGTTACGTCGCGTCGTCGCTGTATCGTCCTCCGAGGAACCTTATAGACTAGCTCAGCGCGTCGTAGGCTTCGAATTTAATTACTTTGGATATCATAGATAGTAAGCTGCACGTTAGCTTCAGTATAGGGTCTTAGAGCTTAGTAGTGTTGAGGCATTACGTGTTGTCGCTGCGTAGGCGTCGCGCTAGTGTTTAGTAGGGCGCTTGGTAGGGTGGGGCGCTCGATAGTGAACTACGTTATATAGAGCTTATAGTATACTCTTACCTATACTTTAAAGTTCTTAAATACTCTTAGAATCTCTTAGAGTATCTTACTATATAGTGCGTAGGTATAGAGCTTACTACTATAATTACACTTAAGTAGTAGAAACTAGAGCTCGCCTAACCTTCTATTTAGTATATCGAAGAGATCCTAGGCTATACGCTAGTATAGGCGCGGAGCTTATTCTTTTAGCCTTCTAGAGATAACTTATTTAGCGTAAGTTATAGAGTAGTACTTATAGTTTATCCGAGCTATACTATTAATGCGTACGTTCCTAGCGTTCTTAACTAACGCTCTAAAAGCTACTAGTCCTAAATATCCTACTCTTAAGTACTAGAGCTCCTTAGAGTCTAATCTTAGCTTAGTAGTCTATAAGAGGAGCTTTTATTTACTCTAATTCACGCTTATAACGCTTAAGTAGAAAGGAAGTAGCTTATATTCAATAAAAGTAAGGTTATACTTACGTACTATCGTAGCTAATACTACGCTACTCTCTAGCATACCTATCCTTAGTATTACGTTATAGCCTAGGTACTATACTCTAGCTTCTCTAAGTCGAGCTTCTAAGACTATATTAATATAAAAACCCTCTACTACTACTACTTTAGTGAGCTCTAAATCCTCTATACGCTCTCTATAAACTCTATTAAGTATATTCTTAAGTACTCTTATACTCTTTCCTAGTATTAGGAAGGACTAAGTTCCTACTTATACGTAGTCTACTCTAGTTTCCTTTATAAAGGAGCTAGGTTTAAGGAGTATTATTATATTAACTAGGTATATAGTACCTCTATTATCGAATATAGTACTCTTGAATAGTAGGTAAGTATTAAAATCTATAGTATTAAAAGCTCCTTATAGAGGGATTATAAATATCTAAGGGTCTATTAGAGCTACTATAAGCTTACTAGAGAATATAGGAGCTTTTAGAGTAGTAGTTAAGCTAACTTTAACGAGCTCTTAAGAGTTCTACTACGCTATTAGCGCTACTTTAAGAGTAGTATAGTATAGCTTATCTAAGCGCGTAAGTATTTTCTCTTACTCTATCTTACTAAGCGAGTAGGGTTTTCTAATAAGGGTACTCTCTAGTTTTATATAGGTATTTAGTAGCTAGTAGTATTTTCTTCTATATAGGTAAGGCCTCTTATTAGAGCTTAGTATAGAGGAGCTTCTAAAAGTAGTAAAAACCCTTAATCTATTATTAGCTATATAGAGCCTATACTCCTATAATAGTCCTAAGTATATTACGCTAAGCTACCCTAGCGTAAGTATCTTATCGCCTAGTATAGATTTCTAGACTATTAACTAGCTTATTATCTAAGCCTACTCTAGAGCTAGCTTAGGGGTAAGAGCCTCTAGGAAATTATAAGCTATAAGCTCGCCTAATACGTTATTTAGTAAGTATACTATAGCTCTTTAGTATAAGTAGTTCTACTTATTGTACTTAAGCTTAGGACTTTAGCGCTTCTACTTTACTTTCTATAGGTAAGCTTAGTACTAAGCTCGCAAGAGATTTTATATACTAGTATTAGATAGTATAAGTAGAGCTTTTAGGGTTTAGACGAGTCCCTAGAGTATAGTAGACTTACTTATAAGTAGTATTATCTTTACTATTAATAGATAGCCTAGATTAACTATCGCGTTAACCTACGCGCTTAGAGCTCTTAATCTCGCTATTTTAGATACTTAGCTCTCTCTTACTACCTAGTATTTATTAAGTATAAGCTTATAGTTAGCTATCTTATCTAGTTTATTAAGAGCTTATAAGGGTATAGAGCGTATAGGTTTAGCTGCGTAGATATTAGGAGCTATATCTACTTCTAGGTTAATAAGCTCCTAAATCCCTAGTTTAAGCGCGTTATATTTAAGTTAAGTATACTATACTAGCTATTATAAGCGCTCCTTAAGCTAGGTAGTACCCTTATTAAGTAGAGTAATTTCGCTAGATACTATAGTAAGCGTGTGAACGTTTAGATTAGAGTATACTAAGCTACTAGCTCGAGCTATAGTGTATAGGATAGAACTATCGTATATTCTTTAGCGCTAGGCTTATAACTATTGCGAGTCGAGTAGCTTAGGAATAAGTAGGAGATAGATTATTGATTTGAAGCTATATAGAGAGAGCGCTATATATATATAAGGGAAGCTCGAATAGCTTACTTACGTAATATATACTCGCGTACTCCTCTATTAAGCTACGCTCCTCTATATTAAGTTAAGCTTATAGATATTAGGTATACCTAATATCTCTATAACCGAGGTTAAGCCGAGCTCAATTATAATAGTAG
>JAJTIZ010000265.1:0-34404 GCA_021365335.1 Phaeosphaeriaceae sp. PMI808
AACTACTACTAAGGCTTTAATAAAAGCTAACTCTATCTTATTACTCTACTTAATTACTACTCTACTCTACTATATAGCTAGTAATAGTAATAGTAAGTTACTTAATATTTATACTATTAGTATAGGAGATAGAGATAGAGATAGTTAACTAGTAGCTTAATAAGCTACTTACTTAAGAGTTAGGTTATATAGTATTAAAGGTAGCTCTATAAGGTTAATAAGGTTATATAGATAGTTATCTTTAATATATAATATAGTTTACTACTAAGCGCCCTACCCTACTAAGCGCCTTACTAAATACTAGTATAACGCCTACGTAGCGATAATACGTAATACCTTAATACTACTAAGCTCTAAGACCCTATACTAAAGCTAATATATAGCTTACTATCTATAATATCTAAAGTAATTAAATTTAAAGCCTATAACGCGCTAAGCTAGTCTATAAGGTTCCTTAGAGGATAATATAGTAATAATATAATATAATATACTACTAACGCGACTATAAGCCGAACTTAAAGCGCCTAATAAAACTAGAGGAGGAGGTAATTATATAGTATATACTTAATAAATCTCTATAAGGTATACCGCTCTTAAAGGCTAACGTACGAGATATAGCTAATAGACTACTAAGAGAGCGTAGTAGGAACCCTATAGGTAAGAACTAGGTTAATAGGTTTATTAAGTATACGCCTAAGCTACGTACGTACTAGAGCTATCTATATAATTACTAGTAAGCTATCTATAAGGACTTAGTAATTATCTATCTATAGTTTACGCTAGTTTAGTTAATAAAGGAGAAGTATAGTATTATAGATAAGGATATATAGAATTTTAATAAGTTTAGCTTTATAATAGGTAAGATAACCTCTTAGCTTATAGTTATAGGCTTAGATAAACCTAGAAAATAGAAGAAACTATAGCTTAGTAATTATAAGTAGGTTACCTTAGTATAAGGTATTACTATAATAGGGCGTATTATTCTACCCTTCCTTATCTTTATAGGTAAGGTCCTTATCTCTACCTAGTACGCTAATCTACCTTATAACTAGGTTATTAGTATCTCTCCTACTAGCTAGATTAATAATAACCTTACGCTAGTATAGCTTAAGTACTTTAACGCCTATATAAAGGCGTCCTCTACTAGGGCGTATAGGCTACTTATTATTAATAGCTATAAGAGCTACTACTTAGTAGAGTTCTAGGAGTACTATAGGGAGAATAAGATTATTACTCTCTATATACTATCTTACTTATTATACCTACTATAACTACTTAACGTTATCTACTACTCGCTATTAAAGCGCTACTATAGTAATAGGATATTACTTTTAGTACGTAGCTATATCTACTATATTAATAAAGATACCTTCCTACTAGCCTTTAAATCTACTTTTAAGAAGATATTTATAGTAGAGAATATCTACGTAGGGTTTTAAGGCGCTAGGCTAGTCCTATATAATTCTAATGTAGTACTATTAAAGCTAGATATATAGCTGCGTATACTAATACTACCTATACTAGGTACTATTAACTAGGAGGCGAAAATACTATATAACGCCTACGAGATAGAGGCGTAGTTAACGCTAATCTAAAATTATATATAAAACTATTAAGAGTCTTAAGTAAGTTTATTAGATCTCTAGGTTAAGTAGCTAAGTAAAGGCGCTTAGTAGATAGCTTATAATATAGTATTAGTATAGGAGGAAATAGGCTACCTATAAGATACTATTAATATACTTATAAAGTATAAGACCTATAAAAGATAGTATATACGCGTAGAGGAGACTCTAATAGTTAGTAAGGTATCTAACCTAATTACTAAAAAGGAGGGTAGTAGTTATAAGAGTAGTAAGATATCTATAAAGAGAGTATATATAGAAAGGTACTATAGCTATTATAGTAAGATTAGATATAACTCTTATACCTATAAGGTAGAAATAGAGGACGTAGATAATAGTAATACTTCTAATTAATACTATTCTATTATATATAATATAGTAATTTATTATAGTATTATACTATATTACTATATAGGCGTCGCGCTAGTATTTAGTAGGGCGCTCGGTAGAGTAGAGCGCTTAGTAGTAAAATATATTATATATAATAAGATAATAAATTTAGGTATATTATTATACTAATTATACTATTTAATTATCTATAAGAGAGTATCCTAAATAGGCTACTATACTCTCTCTACTAGAACTTTCTCTAGTACTTATTTAGTATTTTATAGAATCTCTATCTATAGTAATTATAGTAAGGTAGTACTTCCTTATATTATTAGTATACTTTTTAAATTCTTTAGGCTTAAGCTTCTCCTACTTCTTCTCTAAATACTACCTAACTTCCTTCTTTATTATAGGAAACCTCTATTATATCCTTCTCTTTAATAGTCTCTAGATATTCTTAATTAAGTTTAAATTAGAGGAATTTACTAGCTATTCTATTATAAGAATACTATTCTATTTTTAAGTTAAGTATATTACTTTTACTATATAGATTAAAATATTATCTTCTATAAGAATAGGCTAGTATTTTAGTATTTACTATAACTCCTATATAAAAGACTTAATATTAGGGTATATATATATCTAGTAGATATTAGTATTTATTATCTTCTTCTTATAGATTATCTTAATTAACTAGTCCTCTTTAAAAATAACTAAAGGCCTCTTATTCTTATAAGAGATTCTACTATAGATTATCTAGCTTAAATAGTTCTTAAATTTAGGAATATAGTAATTAATATTATATTTCTCTTTAGTATATCTAGTAATAAAAACTTAGTCTCTACTAGTTTAAATAGATACCCTATCTATCTAAATTACTACTATCTATATCTTAGAAGTCTATTCTAGGTAAGAATAGGTTTATTTTAACTAAGCCTCTTATTATTTAAGTATAATAAGAGGCTTTTCTATTATAATATAGTAAAAATATCCCTCTTTTTTAAAGACTTTTAATAATAATTACTTATAGGTAGATATCTCTTTAAGAAAGGTAATCTTCTTAAAGAGTTTCTACTAGTACTAATAATTCTTTTTAACTTATATAACTAAGTACTATTATATTAGGGTATTAATATTTAACTTCCTTCTACTCTACTTTTAAGAGGTCTATAGATTCTAAAGAGAATTTAATATAGTTCTATAAGGTATACTAAGAGAGGTAGTAATCCTTTAGTAAATCTAACTAGTATATTAAGAGAGAGAATAAGTAATATTATACTTATAGGAGGAAAGCTAGGTACCTAGATCTTAAAGGGGGTTTTAAAGAATTAGGTATTAAATTCTTAGTAGATAGTAACTATACTACTAGTAGACAAGATTCGGTATTTTACGATATAAGGATCTCTCTTCCTATTATTTTATAGTATATGTCTAGCCGTTCTAGTAGCTTCTGCGTATTTATAATACGAAGAGCTACGCTTTATATGGCTAAGATAGCACCAGCGCTTGCAGGGAGGGCGCGGTAGCCGCGCAGGTTACCCCCTTGTACTCAAGCCGGCTAGCTCAGTGGCGCGTACCAAGGCCACCTCGGCCTATTACTCAGCCTATTATCTCTGATAATAACTTATGATAATGGGCGCGCACCGAATAGGGCCTAAGTTGCCCTCTCATGAACGGTTGCTAGCGTGGCTCCGTGCGCTTTTCTATACAAATTTTGTCGGTGCGGTGGCTCACGCTAGCAATCCGCTCATGGGGGTGTATGAAGCACAGAAACGGGAAGAGCTAAACTTCAATTGGGACGCGGCACAGGTAGTAGCGCCGGCATGAGCACGCGCCGCCGTCCATGCTTATTGATAAAAGGTCCAACCCAAACTTGCATCCCAAATCAGCCAATAGGATCCGACCCGAAAGCCCTGACCAGAAAGCCCCGGCCGAGGATCGTCGATGAACCTGTAAACTTATGCGGGAAATTTGCTATCTTGGATTGCAGGTGCATGTGAAAAGGGATCAGAACAAGAATAATTTTTGTGGAAAATTGCAGGCTTGAGAAGACACAGTTTGTAGGGAACCTTGAACCAGTACCGGGGCACTGGACCCGTTGCCCACGACCTCATTGACCAATCTCTAGCTTCGGCGCTTCGGAAGTCGAGCCCCAACAGTTGCCTAGCTTCGCGACTTGTACAATTCGATGAGGAAGGGTTCAGCCGCGAAAGTAGCGTCCGTTAGCATGTATTGTACAAGCTGCTCCCCTGTACGGGTTGACGCGAGTAGCGGTTACAGTAGTGCTTACGCCCTGTTATTTTTTTATGTAATTTATTACATTTGATTACTACTACTTAGTATAGCCACTACCTGTAAAAATCACTACCTAGTAATACTCCTTTATTAATTTAATATAGTTCTAATAGTCCTATTACAACCCTATAAGGCAACTATACCCACTCCGCCCCGTAGTAATCTCTCGCTAAGGGCGAATACAAGAGAGCACATTATATAACGTAATCTCCCGCTCTCCCTCGCTTAGAGAGTAAGAGAGTATAACTAATCTCTTAATCTCCTTAATCTCTAGAGAGTAAGAGAGTATAACTAATCTCTTAATCTCCTTAATCTCTAGAGAGTAAGAGATTAAAGAGATTAAGGTAGCTAGCTAGTATATATATAATCTAAGTAATAAACTCTTATAGCTTATTATATTTAACTTTAAGTATTTTATAATATAGTCTATTAAAGTAATACCTTCTTAACCTTACTTTATCTTTAAGAACTAACCCTACTTTACTAATATATAGTTAGTATATTAGTAGACCTTAATAACTAGGTAGACTTTAGGTATAAGAAAGGTATATAGGATACTATAGTAAAAGAGGTATCTCTTATTATAGCCTTTACTATTATTAAGTAATAGTATAAAAATAAGTATAATATATATAAGAAGGACTATAAGACTTTAGTAGAGCTTAAGAGCTTATTAGGATTTAAGTTAATTCTATATAAACTTATTAATACTAATTAAAGAGTACTTAAGGTATACTTTACTATATATAAAGATACTAGATAGTTTAAGTATATAACCTTCTAGTATAAAAAGCTATTCTATATACTCTTTAAAGAAGTATTAGTAACTAATAATAGAGTAATAAGTATTAATAATACTATTAGTAGTATAAGTAGTAGTATAAGTAGTTATAATAAGATTAAGCTATTAATTAAAGAGAAGTTAATACCTAGCTATATTAATCTTACTAATAAGATAGTACTACTATAAAAAAGAGCTAGTATAGTATTACTTATCTAAATTTATTAAAGTAAGAAATTAACTATAAGTAATTAGCTTAGTAATAAACTAGTAGGTATTAGTATTTAAATTAAATTATAAGTAGTAGTAGTTAGAGATAACCTATAGTAGAGAGCTCTAAGTATACTTACTAATAGTTTTAAAATACTTCTATTTAAGCTCTTATATATAATCTCTATTACCTAAAGTAATATATTTATAGTTAAATATTTTACTTTATTATAACTAGTTTTCTATAAAAAATAGGTATATAAAGAGTTATAAAAGTACTATAATAAGTTAAGTTATATAATAAGTATAGTTTTAATTAGCTTATAAAGAGTATAATATAGGATAGTAATAGAAAGTTAGAGTTAAGAGAGATAGTATTAGTAGACTAATAGATTAAAAAATAATATTAAAAAAATATTAAAAAGTTTAAGTTAAATAGTTAAATAGGTAGTAATAGATAATTCTATAAGCTATATATAGTAGGAAAAATAAGCTTTAGAATTACTAGGAGATAAGTTATTATTATTTCTTTTTAAGAGAGAGCTAAACTATATACTAAAGGAGTACTAGAGATTACTTCTTTCTACTCTATATTTATACTATCTTTATATCTAATTAATAGTTTTTAAGAAGCTTAAAGTATTTAGTAAGGAGTATATACTCTAAGCTTTTTATATTTAACTATTTACTCTAAGCTCTATTTCTTATAATATACCTCTTAGATAACTCTATACCTAGGGCTTACCTATACTTAAAATAGAGTAATTAATCTCTCTTTATTATATAGTATAATTATAGCTTATACTATATTTTATTATAGGCTAAAGTACTCTATATAGTATATACGCCTTTATTATTAAATTATATAACGTGGTTTACTACCGAGCCCTACCCTACCGAGCGCCCTACTAAATACTAAGTAACTTCAATAGCTAATATCTCTACGAATACTAAAGGTATTAAGCTAATTTTTGATTGTAGTTAAAGAGCTAGGTGAGGGCTTTTAGAATAGTCAAAAATTACTATAATAGCTTACGTAATCGCCGAGATATAATAGCGCGAAGTTAAAGAGCCTCGCTTAGCCTCTAATCCCTACTTCTAGTATCTAGGCTTAGTAATAAATTTTATATCTCTAATATATTATTCTTTATAATATAAAGAAGCTAATATATAGATTTTAAGGTATATAGCCTAGTATTAACGAAGGTATAAATACTATAAATTCTTATAGCTATAAAACTATCTTAAGCTTAAAACTAGCTCTAATAAAGATAATAGAGTATTCTAAATTCTATAAATAATAATTTTACTATTTAAAAAAGGATCTATAATATAGTTTATAAGTAAGTAGACTATATAAGTAGATAGACTATATTAAAAATATACTAAAAGTATACTATATTAATTAATATAGGCTTAAATTAGAATTATATTCTTAGATTAGAATTTTTATAGGTTATAGTATATATACCTAAGTAGTATATAAAAGTATTATTATTATAAATTATATCTATAGCTTATTATATACTATAATATATATTTCTAATTAAGCTAGCTCTAGCTTTTATATCTTCTCTAATACTAGGCTATATACCTTAAAATCTATATATTAGCTTCTCTATATTATAAAGAATAATATATTAGAGATATAAAATTTATTACTAAGCCTAGATACTAGAAGTAGGGATTAGAGGCTAAGCGAGGCTCTTTAACTTCGCGCTATTATATCTCGGCGATTACGTAAGCTATTATAGTAATTTTTGACTATTCTAAAAGCCCTCACCTAGCTCTTTAACTACAATCAAAAATTAGCTTAATACCTTTAGTATTCGTAGAGATATTAGCTATTGAAGTTACTTAGTATTTAGTAGGGCGCTCGGTAGGGTAGGGCGCTTGGTAGTGAACCACGTTACTTACTTAGCTCTAAATACTCTAAATTATAATAAATTAAAGTAGTTTAACTACTTAGATTATTATATATAGTATAGTACTAGTATATTATCTTAGTAGTACTTTCTACTCTTACTCTATCTTACTTACTCTATTAAGCTAGTCTTATAGCTTACTACTAATATCTTTTATAGAAAGTATTAAATAAGGCTACTAGTAATAAGTATAAATATTCTAATCTTAATACTACCTCTTATCTTACTTAAAGTAAAACTCTTCTAGATTTATTATCTTTCTTAAAGACTCTTAAGAAGAAGAGAGCTTATTATAAAGTAAATAAGAATATAGGTACTACTACTATTAATCTACTTAATATTCTATTATCTACTCTAATTAATTAATCTAATAATACTAGTAGTTAAAGCTTTAAAAATATAGCTAAATTACTTACTAGTTCTATAAAGTATTATAAAAGTAAGTAAATAATATAATTAGAGCTTAATAGATTTTAAGTATTAAGGCCCTATTCTTAAAAGATTATTCTAAGAGTTTACCTTTAGTATTTATTCCTTATATTACTTCTTTTTAAGTATTATCTTTTTAGAGCTTTTAGTTATAGTTATATACTAACCTTTATTACTCTAAGCTAAATAATATACTTTTATTAATACTCTTTAATTAGATCTTAGTAATAAGTAATTATCTAATACTATATCTCTTAGTTAGATATTATCTTTATTAATTCTCTTATTAGTAAGTCTTCTAATCTAGTAGGTAAGACTCTAGAAAGACTTATATCTATTATTAGAGCTTCTTAGTTTTTAATTCTATAAGTACTCTTTTTTTTTTTTTTTTTTTTTTCCTATACCTTATAATATACTACTCTAGGAGTTCTTATTCTACTTATATACTTAAAGCTATATTCCTTTAGTATCTTAATATATTTAAGAATATATAAACCTTAGAAGAACTACTACTTATCTTAGCTTTTTTTTTACTATTATTAAGATAATTACTTCTATTTAGTTCTCTACTTATAACTTATATAATATAGAGCTTAAATATTATATAGATACTTATCTAATTAAAGAGAAAAATAGAGCTAATAAGACTTATTAGAATAATATAGATATAGAGAAAGCTTATTTAGATAAAGAGACTACTAATAAAAAAGCTCTTTTAGATAAAAAAGCTACTAAGAAATAAGAGTATTTAGTAGCTAAAGAGTAAACTTATACTAATATTATAGAGTAAAAGTATCTAGTAGCTAAAAAGTAAACTTTTCTTAATAAAGTATTAGAAGAATAGCTATATCTTAATAAAATAGCTAAGGATAAATAAGAATAAAGAATCTACCTATAAGAAAGCTCTTTCTAATAAGAAAGCTACTAAGAAATTATCTTAGTTATATACTACTTCTAAAGAATAGAAATCTTTAATAGCTAAAGAGTAAACTTATAATAATAAGACTATAGAGAAATAAGCTTATCTTAATAAGACTACTATTAGTTAAACCTTTCCTACTCCTAAAGACTTATTATATTTTAATAATAATTTTTTTTACTTAGAAGCTAGAATTAATTAAAAGTATAAGTAGCTTACTATATCTTAGATAAGTAGGATAAAACCTACTTCTAAAAGAGTTAAAAGTAATAAGTAATATTTAAAAGCTATTTATACTTACTAGAAGAAAACTCTTAATTATTAGTATTATCTCTATAATACTTATAATAAAGTACTTAAGGTATATAAAACTTATTATAAGTATCTAAAAAAAAGTATTAATTAGCCTAAGAGTATAATAAACTATCTTAATAAACTAATATTATACTTTAACTATAGAAGTTTAATTTTAATAGACTTTACTCTCTAAACTTAGCTACTTCTAATATAATTAATTTAATTATATCTAGATAGAAATTACTAAATAGATCTTAGAAAATAGGATAGAGTAAAAGTTTTTTATTACTTTAATAAAACCTCTAGGTTCTTATAGTACTTAGAAAAAGAAAGCTTATTAAGCTAAATAAAATATTTAGTATAAGCTCTTTTATAAGTAGAATAAGATTTATAAAGACTATAAGTATAAAGGAGTAGAAGAAGATAGTACTTAACTATTTCTTAATTTCCTTTCTTTTTTTTCTTTTACTTTCTTTCTTTTACTCTTCCTTTCCCTTTCGGCCTAGTATAGAGGTTAGTCCTAAAGGGGCCTAGTATAAGGCGCTAAAGAATATATATATAGAGGAGCTTAACTCCTTCTCTTAGTTAGCTCTCTATTATAGTAACTACTATAGTTCCTATAATACTAGTACTACCTACCCGAGCTACTAGTTTAGAGAGCCCGAGGAGAGCTTAGAGAGCCTCTAGAGTATAGGTATAATATAGAGGCCTTACGCTAAGCGCGCGAGCTATACCCCTAATATATATCTTCTAACCTAAACTATTATTTAACTTCCTCTTATTATATAATATCTTATATTATACCTAAGTACTATACGTAGTATATTAATTAAGCTTCTAAAGTAAGTTCTAACGTTCCTACTTATTACCTCTTATAATACTCTCTATCTACTATTTATATCCTTTTTAATTAATAAGTTATTATACCTCTTAAGATAATCTTATATAAAGTCTACCTTATATAATAGTAGATTATAGTATTTTTTTACTCTCTTTAAGCTTCTTTACTACCTAGGTTACTATAGGTAGCTTCTTATCTATACTAAGATATTACTAGATTACTTTATTTTACTACCTCTTAATTAAGTACTAGCCTTTTAAGTATAAGCTAGTTAAGCTAGGAATTAGATCCTATCCTTCTATATACTATAGAGATAGCCTCTTATATTTACTATTAGGTAGTTCTAGGTAAGAATAGTATAATTTCTAGAATAGATACTTAATTAAAGAAATTAAGCTACTAAAGAATATAACTTAGTTATATTATATAGGTAGTAGAGAAGGTATACCTTACCTATTAATATAGATTATAGTAATAATTTACTTTATTAAGAGGATTCTTAGGTAGTAGTACTATTCTTTTCTAGTATAATTTCTAAAGTAGGCGCTTTACTAAATAAATTAAGCTACTAAAGAATATATATAGTATATTAACTAGGTAGTAGGAATAGTTTTCCTTACTAATCTACGCGAATTATAGTATTAATATACTTTACTAGGATATATCCTAAGTAGTAATACCCTCTTTATTTTAACTTAATACTATATAAATTACTAGTACCTAATTTACTTTACTAGGTAGTAGTCTAGATAGTAGGTACTACTTAATCTAACTTTTACTTACTATATATACTTTAGTAGTTTTCTACTAGAAAATAATATAAGTAAATAATAGAGAACTTTTATCTACTATATACGCCTTAGTATTTCCCTACTAGTAAATAATACTATAAATTAGGATTTTTATTTCTTCCTACTATTCTATTAAATTTAACTCTTAAAAATTTAACTTTACTTAGACTCTATCTTCTTTATATATATACTATTTAGTACTTATATAATAAAGACTTATACTAAATAGTACTCTTTATTCTAAAGAAGAAAGACTATAGCTATATCTTAGATACTAAGAGAATATATAATACCTACTTAAAGTTAGCTTCTCTAGTTAAGAAATCTTAAGGCTAAATAGCTATAGATTCTAAGAGCTCTAAATCTATAAGTAGTTCTACTCTAAAAAAGTTCCTTCTCTATAGTATAGTATTTCTATAGTAGGTTAGCTTTCTTAAGCCTCCTACTATACTAGCTATAAAGCTACTAGCTACTCTAAGTACTTTTCTAAATACTTTACTTATTAAACCTAATTTAATATATCTAAGTTATCTATTATAATATCTAGAATTTAGAATCTTAGTAATATAGTTTAGCTAATAATATTTAACTATATCTACCTCTCTCTTAAGTAAAGATGTTAATAAAGCCTTACTAGACCTTTATTCTAATTTAGAAAAAGGTAGTATTACTTACCTTAGTTTAAGCCTAATTATAAGTAATTTAAGTCTTAATAAGGTAGACTAGAACTAGCCTTAAGATACTATCTTTAATAATTAAAGATACCTCTATTAGATATTTCTATTCCTAGTAAGTTTAGATCTTAAGTTTAGAGTCTTACTACTCTATAACCTATTAGCTATTATAGATAATTAATTAAGTAACTATAAGGATTTTAGTTATTATTAGCTAGCTAAACTTATTTTATATCTTATATATATAGTAGATACTATTTATAGCTATAGCTAAGGTACTTAACTTAAGTTAATTAAGGTAAACTAAAAACTATAAGTTTTAGATAATAAAATTTAATAGGATATAGAACTTTTATAATAAGTAAATAAAGAAAATAAAGCTCTCTTAATAAATAATAAAACTTTCCTAGACTAGATATATATAAATAACTTAGCTTATAATAAATTAGTTTAATAATACTATAATATTAGCGCTAAGGCTATAGACCTTTATAAGTAATTAATAGATATAATAAATAAATTCTATATACTCTAAACTAGATTAATTATTATAGAAGATATAAAAGCTACTAATAGCTAAGCTAATAAGTCTACTAGCTATACTATTCTAATAAAGTTTAATTTATCTATACTCTTAGTAAAGGAAATAGAATAATATAATTATACTATACTTTCCTAAAACTTAAACTATTTAAACCTAGATAAATTTAAAGCTTCTTAACCTACTCTTAGGTATTATATTTTTAATAGTAAAGAGATTAACCTTACTATATTTATAACTAATATATAGGAGGTATACTCTAATCTTTTTTAATATAAAAATAAAGAAGACTAAGTAGTTAGACTCTTATAATTTTTAGGATCTAGTAAGTATAAAGATATCTAATCTTTTATCTAAGGTATAACTAATTACTTTATAGCTAATAGAAAAAAGTATAATAGTTCTTAAGCTTAAGCTAATATAATTATATATACTTACTTTAGTACTACTTATAACTATAGTAGAGTAATATAAAAAAAAAGCCTAAAAAAAAGTTATAGTTTTTAACTAGTAATAACTCTATAAATAATTTAGCTTACTAATATTTTTAATTACTAAGCGGCTAAACGCTAGAATTTAAAGTATTTAGAGGACTTTTTTTTTATAAATTTTAACTTAATAGAACTTTTTTATTAGTATATAAAATTCTATTTTTAGGTTATATAGTTATTAATAGGTTCTTAAAGATTATATAACCTAATTTTTAGAATATATTTATTATCTTCTTATTTAGTTATTTTAAATAGAATAAAGTAATAACTTTATTATATAAGCTAAACTTACCTAATATATTACTAATCTATTAGTCTATTAAGTATAAAATAACTTCTAATCTCTTTTTTCTTTTCTCTTCTCTAAATCCTTAAAAAATATCTATAACTCTCTTAAAATTTAAATCTAAAGTTAACCTACTTTACTCCTCTAATATATATCTATCTACTATTACTACTATCCTTAAAAAAGACTATAAATCTATTAAAAATACTATAAATCGAATTAGAAAAAAATATAGTAATCTACCCTCTATTAGCTAAGTAATAGAAGGGTAGATTACTAAGTTAAAATTAAGAGAAAAAGATAACTAAATAGAGATTTAATAAGAAGTCCTAAGAAGACTAATAAGAGATTATTATTTAAAATAATATTAATATCTCTATTAGGGGCTTATAACGTTTTATTAAAGAGGAGGGCTATACTATTAATATTACTAATAAAAAGCCTCTAATTAATAAATAAAATATAAAAAAAAGAGTTAACTATTATAAAGAGTAGCTAAGAAGGCTAAAATATAAAGAAATTAATATAAAAAAGTAATATTTTTAGATAAAAGTAGTATAGAGGCTAGGAAAGGAGCTTAGCCTAAATATTACTAAAAAAGAGGTAAAAAAGGGGTTAGAAGAGAAAGAGTCTCTATAATAAATAAAAGTAAGTTTAAAAAAAATCCTAATAAGCTAAAATATTCTATTTTTTATCTATTTTTTTTCCTATTAATTATATTTTAATAGCTAGCTTACTAAGTATTATATTAGGTAAAGGAATAAAGATCTAAGTATAGGAAGCTATTTAGATAAGAGAAAGATTAGAACTAGAGTTTATTAGGGACCTAATTAATACTAAAACTCTAGATTTTTCTTACTATATTAATATAGTACTTAATAAGTATATTAAAAAGTATATTAAAAGAGGTAAGCTATATAACTCTTTTTTATATTATTTTTCTATTATTATAAAAGAACTAGTTAATAGATATTAAATCTAATATTATAAATAGCGAACTAGTATACTATAGTAGAGTTATTAATAAGATAATAGTAGAATTTATAAAGCTTCTACTATTATTAATTAGTTTAGGAGAAATAGAGTAAAACTCTTTCCTTATATAGCCTATAGTTAAGATCTAACTCCTATTAAAAATGTTTAGAGTTTATTAAAAGATCGACTAATTAAAAGATATAAAGGAAATTATCCTTAAGGGACTACTCCTATAGTAGTAGAATTCTTTAAATGGCGATAAAAGAAGAATAGGCGCTTATATAATAAGAATCTATAGATAATTATATATTATCTATAGAAAAACGTTAGTAGGACTATATACTAGCTAAAGGCTATCCTACTAAGTACTAATAGTAATAGGTTATAACTATTAAATATAATCTTTTACTAAAAGTTTAACTTTTTACCTTTTACTAAATATCTACTATTTTAATAATTAGAATTATCCGTACGTAGTAGCTCTAGCTATTACGTGCTATAGAGTACGTATAGTAAGAGCTTCTAGTAAAGGGGTAACTAGATGCATAGGCCTATAGCCTATGCGTATAGTTCCCCTATATAGATTGTAGATCGATCGTACGTAGAAGAACAACTATAAATTATACCTTTACTTGAGAGAATTAACTCGAATACCGTATAATATTGTATAAAGCTTACCGTATGCTTTCGCGCTATAGAGGAAGCCTACGAACAAGAATTATATATAACTAAAATATATTAATAATATTATATATACCTAACTTATACTAAAATTTATAAGAAAAGATACTATAAATAAAAAACTATATAACTCTAAAGTTAGCTTAAAAAAAAGTCCTCTAAATACTTTAAATCCTAGTGTTTAGTTGCTTAGTAATTAAAAATCTTAGTAGGCTAAAATAAAGAGCTATAGTTTCTCTTTAAAACCCTTATTTACTTATATTTTAGCTAAATTATTCGTAGAGTTATTACTTGTTAAAAACTATAACTTTTTTTAAGCTTTTTTTTCGTATTACCCTACTATAGTATAATTTAAGAGCTAGATTTTCTCTTTAAAATTCTTATATACTTATAATTTTAGCTAAATTATTTATAGAGGTATTATTAATTAAAAACTATAACTTATTTTTAGGCTTTTTTTTTATATTACTCTACTATATCTACTCTAAGTTAAGATAATAGTATATTAGAAACTAAAGAGAGTAATAGTATAACTTATAAAGAAAAAGAATTCTATCTTAATACTCTACTAGTTATACTAAGTAAGTATATTAATATTCTTTTTTAGTAGAAAGTTAATAAAGAGAACTATTCTTAGCTTACTAAAGTAGTAAAGAATATTTTAACTATCTAATTTATTAAAGTTAGTATTAAGTATATATTTAATATTACTAATATCTTAACTAGAGATTAAAGGTATTATCTTTCTACTAAAATAATTAGGAGAGTTATAATCTTAAAATATAGAGGGGTATAAAAAATAAAGAGTAATTCTCTTTTAATCTTTTTTAAAGTATAATATCTTTACTTAACTTTATAGTTAAGCTACTAAAGTCTAAGAACCTATTAATAAAAGTAGTATATAATATAATCTTTTTAGTAGTAGAAAAGCTTACTTACTATATATACTTTATACTATACCTAGAAGCTTTAAACGTATAATAGTTTATATATATAATACTAAGAAATATACTCTTAGAATATAGAACCCTAGATAAAATAATCTTAGATTAAGATATTAAGTATATATCTAAATACTATAAAACTACTATAATAAAACTAGGAATTAAGCTAGGAATATTAATAGTATTCTACCTCTAGATAAATAGATAAATAGAAAGAACTAACTAGACCTTAGAATAGTACCTACGTATATACCTAAACTATAGATAAGATAACTAAGTAGTACTATTACTAATATCCTAACTAGCTTATAATATATTATAGTATAGTAAGATAGGACTTATACTCTTCTTTATAAACTATAGATTTAAACTATATATAGTAGTAGAATCTAGAGAACTTACCTCTTATAGCTAAAAGGTAGAAGAAATATTTAAAATAATATAGGAGACCTAGAAATAGCTTAGAGAAGATATCTAATTCTTATACTATAAGATAGGTAAATATTATAATAGAAAGTATAAAGAAGTACTAGATTTTAGAATAGAAGAGAAAGTATAGCTCCTATAAAAAAATATTAAGAGCTATAAGCTAAGTAAGAAACTAGACTATATTAAAATAGGACCTTATAAGATCTTAGAATAAATTACTCTAGTAAGCTATAAGTTAAAACTACCTATAGAAATAAGAATATACTCTACCTTCTATATCTTACTACTAGAAAAAGTACTATAAGATACTAAACTAGTAGCCTATAAGGCTATAACCTATAGATAAGATAATAAAGAATAGGAAGTAAATAAAATTAAATAATAGTAATAGGGAAATAGGAGAAATTACTACCTAGTTAGCTAGAAGGGAGCTAATACTTAAAGAGAACTATAGGAAGAAATATAGAAACTAGAAGAAAACCTTAACTACTCTAAGTTACTAGAGAACTCCTAAAATTAAAATCTACTAGTTTACTTTATAGTATCTTAAGAAAATTATTAAAACTCTTTAAATAACGCCTATTATTAGAGATAGATAAGATAATACCTAGGCTAACTACTCTACTCTAAAGAGTAGCTTCTACTACCTCCTCTTTATCTAGTTTAGCTTTAAGTACTACTAACTATACTACTAATTTCTTATTATTATAAGTCTTTATCTTATAAAGATACTCTAGATAAGTTTAACTCTCTACTAGCTTACTTAAGAGCTATACTATCTATATTAGAGCCTCTTTATAGGTAGTCTTAGTCTTAGTAATCTATTATAATAGTTTCTCTTATAAATAGTTAATATCTCTCCCTAATAACTATAAGCCTAAACGCGTATATTTTAATTATAAACCTATACTTAGCTAGTAATATACTAGAAGAATAGTAAGAGGACTATATATTTATACGAATATATACCTTATATATATAACTATCCTTCTTAGATATAATATAGGAAGTATTTAACTAAGAATAATATTAGTAGGGTATTATTTCTACGCTAATATAGGCGATATAGTTAGCTAGGGTAAGATACTAAAGTATAGATATAGTAGGTATAGAGATTAATAAATATACCTTAGAAGATAGAGTATAATCTACTTATAAACTAAGGATCTTAGTAAGGAATAATAACTATACTAAGGAAAGAGAAGAGAGAGATAGTATTATAGTTATATCTAAGTTACTAGATCTTAAGCCTATATAACTAAATAGTAAACTAGAAGAGGAATATTATAATAAGTACTTAGATAATAGGTTATATAATAATACTAATTATAATCTAGATATATAATATAATTATATAATATAATCTATAATCTATTAATCTATATAATAAAGTAATTATAGATTAATAGATTAGCTAAGACTATATAAGTATATAGGTACTTTATTATATATAGATAGAAACCTTATAGTTAAGACTAATAACTTCTTTACTTATTACTTTCTATAGTATTATAATCTTTATAAAGCTACTAACCTATAATCTAACCTACTAATAATACCTTCCTCTATACCTATATATAATTCCTCTAACTCTAGCCCTATTATCTCTACTACTCCTAGTAAGTAGTACCTACTATACTACTTTAATTTATTTAGCTAATACCTCTTATCTTAGCTAGTAGTTATAAATAATAATATATAGAGGGGTGATAGCGAAAAGGAGTAATCGATTTTTTAACGTTTTTCAACGTATTATAACTTAACGAAAAAAATAGTTAAAAATATAAGAGATATAGATTATTAAAGAGAAAAACTATAATATTCTTTTTAAAATTTTAGATTCTAATTATTAAGTATATATAGGACTTCTATTTCTTTCTAAAGTTAGGGTTTTTTTTTTCTTCTACTTTAGAGAGCTACTACTTTTTATTTTCAGTATCTTTTTAGCTATATTTTATATATATAATATAGTTATAGTATAACTATAATATACTAGACTTTTAGCTAAATCGTATTACTAGTTTATATTATATAGAAACTTTTAGTTTTTACGCATTTAGGAGTATAATTATATATTTAACTAAGCTAATACTTAGTTTAATAACCCTTAGCTATCTTTACTACTATATATCGCCGAGGGAGAGATAATATACAGTTATCTATAGCTAACTAGGCTATAGCTAGCTACTCCTCCTTTATCGCCTCCTTAAAGACCTTTATACTCCTTTCGTTAACTCCGATCCCTAAGCTCTTTCTAGGGCGTTTATTTAGCCTATCTTTAAGTATACTCTATATATTTTTAATAGGATTTAGATCCGGACTATAGGTAGGGTAAGAATAAAACTTAACTAAATTCCTTTTAAACTAACCCTTAATAGCTTTAGTTTTATAGATTTTATAGTTATCCTACTATAATCTCTAGCCTAAATAGATAATTAGTATATATTCTAGAAATATAACTAATATATATCTATATATATATATAGTTATATATATATACGAAAAAGGTATAAAAAGAGGTAGGGTTATAAACTATATTTTATATACTTTTTAACGAGTAAATTTAGTATCTCTTAGATATATCTTCTATATATAGAAGGTAAAGTATTTATAGGGTCTATTATAATAATTAATTTATATCGTCTCTCTTCCTAAATAGATCCCTAATCTAAGATAATTACATCTCTAGCTATAACTTAGTTAGTATTAAAGTAATAAATAATCTAATTTAATAGAAAGAAATATTATAAAAAATAGAATAAAATAGTATACTAGGATTTTTTTTAAACGTATTTCTATAAGTTATAGAAACTAATTACTTTTAAGCCTTAATATAGCCTATTTTTCTATTATATTCTTATCTAGCTCTTACTCTCTTTATATAGTACTTTTATCTAAATATATAATCTTTTTTAGATTTAATCCTTTCTTTTCTACTATCTTTAATAGCTCTTTAGCGTACTTAAGTCTTAATTTTTAGCTAATTTAGATAAAATAAAAGATATTTTAGTATTATAGTAGTAGTAACTCCCTCCTCTTTTAAAAAGTATTATAACTTTCTTATACTACTATTAAGAATATTTTCTAGTATTAATATCTTATTTATATTCTTAGGGCTTTAAATTATATATCTTATAATAACTCTTTTTATTCTTTTAAAAACCCTAGTAGGTCTTCTTTTATATCTTTTTTTTTCTTTACTTTTATAGCTCTTTTCTTCTTAATTTTATTAATAGTATTATAAATTATTTTAATATCTTTTTTTAAGATAGTAACTATCTTATTAGGAGAGTTATTAGCTTTAAATAGAAGCTAGGAGTTTAATTCGAATTTTAAGAGATTTCGTATTATTATAAAGGATTTAGTAAAAATTTAAAAAGTTCTTAACTTATTAGCTATAGACTAGTATTTTAGTAATATATTACGTAATCTAACTATTAATCTATTTTTTTTATTTTTTCCTCTATTTCTAAAACTTACTTATATAAATAAACTATACTATAAATTTACTTATATAATCTTTACTAACTAAACTAGGCTTAGTTAAAAAATTAGACATTTTTATACGTAAATTAAAAAGTTCTACTACTTTAAAAATAACTAAAAAAATCTACCTAGTTCTATACTAGATTACTAATATATTATAGCTTTTATATAAATATTATACGCTAACTAAAAGAAGAGATCTTTAGCTATAAAACTAACTATCTCTTATATTTTTAGCTATTTTTTCGTAAAGTTATAGTTATTAAAAAAGGTTAAAAAATCGATTACTCTTTTTCGCTGTTACCCCTCTGTATATAAAGTAAAGCCTAAAGGTAATAAGAGCTACTCTAGTTTATAATAATAAAATAAGTACTAGTATATAATCTTAGTAAACTAAAAGCTTAACTAAGTAAGAAAACTAGAGTATAATACTATAAAGAGCTTAATACTTAAGTAATAAACTAACTACTTTACTAAGGTAAATTATTACCTCTAAGGTAAGTTTACTCTTAGAACTACTATAACCTTATCTACTAGAAGGAGTATTATTAGGTATAACCTTAATACTTATACTATTACTAGAGCCTCTATTATCTTAATAAGCTTTTATAATAATAAAGAACTTATAAAGATTATAATTAATCTTTTAGAGTAAAGAGTTCTAAGAATCCTTACTACTCTTAATATACTAAATAAGTAAAAGAGCTAAAAGATATATAATATTAGGTATTAGATAGTAACTATAACTAAACTTATACTTAGTATAATACTTACCCCTACTACTAATATCTAAATAAACTACCTATTTATAACCTAAGTAAAGACTATAAATATAGCTAAGATAAAGTATATTATATAGTATAAGAATACTAGCTTACTTAGATACTCTAGAAGGATTAATAGAGATATTTCTATTAGACTTACTCTTAGACTTAGAACTAGAGTTAAGATTAGAAGTTTCTATACTAGCGTTAGAAGGAGTAAAGTATAACTAAGTATTAGGGATATCCTTAGCTTATACTTAATAAGCTTTACTCTTATTAATAGTAATAGGGAGCTCTTATAGTTTTAGGTTATTAAGGATTACTTAAGTAGAAACGCGTATCTACTTAAAGTATATTCTATTATATTAGCTAGAGTTTATAAAAATCTTACTATAAGTATTACTAACTAAGAGCTTATTTAGAATATTAATCTAATCCCTAAGCTTCTTAATCTTAGAGCTAATAATAGAAGTACTCTTAGGCTCGTTTAAGCTACTAGTAGAAAGAGTATCTAGAGTAGTATAATACTAATTATAAATATTTAGCTACTCTATAAATAGTACTCTCTAAGAAATAATAAGAGGAATTATTATATACTTAAGATACTTTTCCTTAATAGGAGAAGTATAAGGAGGGATAGGAGTATTTAAAGTAGGAGTATTTAAAGTAGGAGTATTTAAAGTAGGAGTAATTAAAGCTAGCTAAGAAACTAAAGTAGCCTAAAGAGTTTAATTAACGACTCTAGAAGTAATATTATTAGTAGAAGAAGTAGAATAAGCTAATACTTTATAATCGTACTATTTAGAGTTAATAGACCTAGTAATAATTTATATATAATTAAACCCTATTTAATAATATATAATTAGATTACTAATAACTAAATCCTAGATATTACTATTAGATACGTCGCGTAGAAGATTAATCTACTCCTTAAGCTTTAACTACTCTTATATAATCTCTTATAAATTATTAGAGGTACTTTACTTATCTCTATAAGAATAGCTAGAGTAAGGTAATACTATTTATAGTTACTTAGCTAGCTAGTAATTTATTCCTTTTATAAAGTATAATAATCCTTAAGCTAAGAGCTCTAAATCCTTATATAAAGAGCTTAATAAAGTAGGGAGACTAGAGACTAGTATAGGAGTAGTAACCTAAGTTTACTAATAGGTATAAAGCTTAACTAAGGAGAACTAGACTAAGAGTAACTACTACCTTTTTAATAGGAGTAATTAGTATAGGAATAGTAACTTAAGTTATACTAATAGGAGCTATACTCGCCTAATAAGAGTTTTCTAGAAGTATAACTATATTACTTACTTAAGTAAGAGCTTTATATACTAAGCTAGGAGTAGTAATAGATATAGAATCCTAATACTCTTAACTAAGTATAATGCCTAGTTTATAAATCTTCTTATCTAGCTTAGAGATAATTATACTCTAATTCCTCTTATATTAATAATAAGTAAAAGCCTAGTTTATAGAAATAACTTAGGAGATAGAGTAGTAAAGCTAGGAAGTATAGGGAATAGCCTAAAATTAATTTAATTCTAGGTATACTATTAAGAGTCTTTAGAAAATTAGGAAGTAGCTTTAATAAGTATAGGATCTACCTATAATAAGAAGGACGCTTCTAAGAAGAAAAGATTAGAGTTTAGATAGTAATAGAGTAAATAGTAAGAGAAGAAAACGTATATCTTTTTAGTAAAGCTTAGAGACTTACTACTAGGATACTAAGTATATAGACTTTTAATAATACTTAGTATATAGGAGTAGGAGCGATATAACCTAAAAATAGATATAAAGAAAGGTATATAGGTTTACTAGAATAGAGAGCTAACTACTCTAAAGTTTTACCTTTAAGAGTAAGTAAGCGAGTAGGTAAAGGAGTAGTAATAGTTAACGACCTAAGAGACTTCTTAATACTACCTAAAAGCTAGTCTAGAATACTTAAGTTATAAGAAGCTAATTAGCTAGCCTAAAATAAAGAGTAATTAGTAAGTAAATTAAATAAGGAAAGCCTAAATAGTAGAGTATTACTAGATATAAAGGGGTATAAGAGATTATTACCTAAGGAGAAATAATACTAGGGGGATTATTACTCTTAGCCTATATAATCTATTTACTTAATTAACGCTAAGTAATCCTACTAATTAAAGCTAAAATAGTAGTAGGTTTACTTAAAGAAGTACTATTAAAGAGTAATTAATTAGCTAAAGAAGATAATAGAATATTAATTAGATTAGTAGTAGAGGTATCTTTATTATTATTTACTCTATAATAAGGCTTCTTTTTAGGAGTCTCTACTAAGGATAATAACTCTAGAGAAGTTTAGCTCTAAGTATTTAGGCTAGGGCGCTTACGCTTATTACTAGCCTTTTTATTAGTTACTTTCTAGAAAAGATATTAGTAGTAAGCTATAGACTAGCTTAATAGAGTAAGAAAGAAGAAGTAAGGATAGAAAGTACTACTAAGGTAACTTATAGATACTATAGTATATATAATAATCTAAGTAGTTATACTACCTTAGTTTATTATAATCTAGAGTATTTAGAGCTAAGTAAGCGTATAAATTAATAATAAAGGCGTACGCGCTATATAGAGTATCTTAGCCTATAGTAAGTATATAGATTAAGAATAAAAGGGCGTATATACTATATAGAGTATATTAGCCCGTAATAAAATATAGTATAACTATAAGAGCGTACTATATTAATTTAAGTATAGGTAAGCCCTAGGCATAGAGTTACCTAGGAGGTATATTATAAAAATAGAGCTTAGAGTAAATAGCTAAGTACTAAAAGCTTAAAGTAAATAGCTAAGTACTAAAAGCTTAGAGTAAATAGCTAAGTACTAAAAGCTTAGAGTAAATACTCCTTACTAAATACTTTAAGTATCCTAAGAACTATTAATTAGATATAAAGATAGTATAAATATAGAGTAGGAAGAAGTAGTCTCTAGCGCTTCTTTAGTATATAGTTTAGCTCTCTCTTAGAGAGAAATAATAATAACTTATCTCCTAGTTATTCCTAAGCTCGTTTTTTTACTATAATATATATATAAGGTAATAGAGTAGAATAATAATAAAATCTTTATTATAGGAAACTCTCCTTTTAATATTATACTAGGTAGTAACGTATATAGTATATAAATAACTTACTATTATATAGTAATAGTTCTTTACTTTATTATTAGGTAAATAGGTAATTAACTTTAATATAAGTATAATAAGTATAATAAGTATATAGGATATATATATAGTATATAATATATATAACTACTCTTTTCCTTTCTTCTATATAGTTTAAAGGTTTTTAATAAGATTATAATAGAAGTTAATAAGAATATTAGCTAAGAAGGGAGACTCTATTATAAGAGCTCTATAAAGAGACTATATAACTTAGGTAGTAATACTAAGCCCCTAAAAAGGATCTATACTATACCTATATATAAAGGGTACTCCTTTTATAAAGATAGTTTAGTAAGTATTATTTTATTAATTAACTTTCTTTCTAGAGATAACTATTATCCCTTTACTATCTATTATAACCTATAATAAGTACTATTATCTTCTAGTTACTACTTTATTATTAGCTTACTATTCTTATTACTAGTAACCTTATAGAAGCTTAGATTACTCTTAAAGTTATAGCTAACTACTACCTAAGTATAAGTAGATATAAAATACTTATTATTATAGTAAAGCTACTCTTAGATATAATTACTATAGTAGTACTCTTCTAGCTTCCTAATAATCTAGAGCTTACCTTAGAGACCTATTATTAGATTTAAATCGGGTTTAATCTATATCACTAATATATACGAAGTATATAATAATTAATTGTAATAATTATAGAGTAATTAATTAATAGGAGTAATTAATTGAATTTATTAATTACTCTATCTATTTTCTACCCTCTCTACTACTCTTAATATACTTTAGAAAGTTCTTTAATTTCGCTCGTACCCTAGGGTCTCCCTTTATTAAGCTAGCGCGTTATTTAATTACAGCTCTCCTATTAAAGGGATACCTATAGTTGAGGTAGTATAGCGTAGTTTAGTTTAGCTTACTTAGCTAGTAGCGCTAGTAGCGCACGTACGCGCGTGTCTATCTTAATTACTATCTTAATTATTATCTTAATTCTTATATACTTATCTAATATACCCCTTTAGCTTAATAACCCTTTAGTAAGCTAGAACTATTAGGTAAGTAAGAGATTATTTAAGTAAGCTTAGATTTTATTAAGAGGTACTTTATATATAATTTAGTATTCCTATACTTCTACTAGTCTAAGTTAGTTTAAGAAACTCTCCTACTTATTTCCTAGGAGTACTTTAGTAAAACTATTAGTAGTTATCTCTATTAATAGAGTATATACTACTTTAATTCGACTAGCTAATACCTCTTACCTTAGCTAGTAGTTGTAAATATCAACGTACCTTAGTTTAGTTTAAAGTTTAGCTAGTTCTTCTATAATAAGCTAGATTATTTAAGTATTATTATACTAGATAGTAATGTAGCTTATTGGTAGTTTAACCTTTAGCTTATCTAATAATTATAATATAAAGATAGCTTCTTTAGCTACTTAAGATAGAGCTAGTAATTTAGCTTTAGTTATTAAGGTAGTAATAGTATCTTATTTATTAGCTTTCTATATAATAAGACTATTAAATAGTTTAATTATATATCCTTAGGAGCTTTTTCTATCTAGAGTATTATTAGTAAAGGAGGTATTACTAGCTACCTAGAGTGAATTACCTCCTCTAAGTTAGAGTACTCTCTATCTCGTACTTAATAGATATATAAGTACTTAGTTAGTAGCTTCTTAGTGCGTAGTATTCGGTTTATAAGGAATCGAGCTAATTATAATATTATAAACACTATATTAGGTCTAGTAGTTACTATAGTAAATAGGAGTAAGCTAATTTTACACTAGTACTTATTAATCTCTAATAGCGTTACTAGGCTAGTATAAGGCTAGAGCTTAGAAGTAGCTATTAGAGTATTATAGTAGACGTCTCGTTTATTAGCGAGCTAATATATCTTATTAATATATACGGCCTATAAGAGCTAGATAAGGCGTTACTCTCTTTTCTAGATAATCTCTATACTAAGGAACTATTAGAGATCTACTCCTCTAGTAATAGTATACTTCTCTCTTAAGAGGTAAGTTACCTTTTCTACTTCTTTAATCTTCTTTTTATTATAGGCTATAATAATATTATCTACGTAGAAGAAGATAATAATACTATCTTTTACTATATAGTATAGCTTATAGGGTACTATTTAAAAACTAAGAGACTTTAGTATTAAAGTAAACTCTTTCTACTATAGTAGAGGTAAAATACGTAGTCTATATAGAGCCTTTTAGACCTAAAGGATTATCCCTTTCTTCTAGTATCCCTTTAGTATCTTTATATAGATCTCTTAATCTATTACAGTATAGATAAAGGCGTTTGTTACGTTATACTATTTTAGTTTAAGATTATATTTAGCTATAATTACTATAAGTATCTAGAAGGATCGGCTAGCTAGTATTATAGCGTAGGTATCTTATAATATAACGTTTCTTTGCTAATCTCTACGTACAACTAGTCGGGCTTTATATCTAATAAACTAGTAGTATTTATCTAATTTATAGGTATAAACCTATATATAATCAAGTATCTATTAACCTATTTATTTAATTGGATTAGCTAGTACTTTAGTCTATAATCTTATCTTATAGTAGCTTATTATATAAGTATATTCTACTTCTTTAAATAGCTTACCTATTAGATAGTTATCTAGGTTTATTTAGTATATTAGTAGAGGTAGGAGTTAACTGCGATAGAGCTTCAAGCCTCTAGCGAGTATTCTTTTTATCTTTACTTTATCTATTAACTCTCTTCTGTATTACCTAACGTTTTCTACCTAGGTACCTACTATAAAGGCTACTACCTATAGAATAGTTTTAGATAATCCTTAGTTATTATAGGTTTTTATTATAGTAGTTAACTATTCTCTACCTAAGCCGATTTTAGATAACTTATAGGGTACTAGCGCTCTAGTTATTAACTAAGCTAGGAGTACTACTAGTAGTAGAGATAGTAGTAGAGTTAGGTAATATTCTCTAATCTTCCTTCCTTAATAGTAGCTAGGTAGGTCTACTTTATTAGTTGATATATCTAAGTTAATATCGTCCTTATAGAAAGACTCTATTTCTAGCTAATAAACTAGCGTTAGGAGCTTAATAGTTCTTATATAAGTAGTAATCTCTTCTAGCGTTTAATATATAAGGTTATCTATTAGGTCCTCTATTTTACTATTAAAGATTATATACTTATTAAAGATAATATCTTAAGTACTTATTACCTTAGCTATAGATAGTACCTATATCTAGTAGATATTTAATAACTAGTATCTAATAAGGTATCTAATCTAGGCCTTTAGGTCTAGCTACTAAAGTCTTAATTTACTATAGTAGGTATTATTAGTTATTATAAAAGCTTTATACCTATAGGCTTTTAAATAAGCTAGATTAGGCTTTCTTAGTAATACTGCAATTCCTTAATTATAAGCTACTCTTATAAAGAAGATCTTATATAGTGTTTTCTAGTTATTTAAGTAACTTAGTATTTAGTTATAGAGGTATACTTAGCTCTAGTAATTTCTAGCTATAGTTCCTAAGTAGATTAGTATTAAGCCGATTACGCGTGATTTTTCCTTATTAATACCTCTAGCGCGCTTAGCTCCTCTATTTTAAGCTTAAGTATCTAGAGCTAAAGGTTTAATAGTAATACCTTATAAGCTTAACTAACGCTAGACTTCTAGTTTTACTATAGTAATCTCGTTATTAGCTTTAATTACCTTAACTAAGATATTGTACTAATTTTTTAAGAAGAGAATAAGGTTTTCTAGTATCTTGATAATTAACTTTACTAACTAGTTATCTATAAAGTAGAAATCCTACTATAGTTTAGAAATCTTCTTAGTAACTAGTATCTAGCTCTTTTCTTTATTAAAGCTCTATACTTTATATAAGTAGAAATTAATAGAGATTCTTTCTCCTAGTCCTTTATAGCTAACTCGTAGTACGAGCTAATTTAACGTTTTATCTTAGCTTTACTATAGGAGTTATATTTAATAGTAGTTACTCCTTTTACGCGCACCCCTTAAGTTTACTAGATAAGGTGCTTAATTACTACTAGTCCTAGATAGCCTAGTCTCTTATACTATAAGAGTATAGTTGCTCTAGTTACCTAGGTTTATAGGTATAATACGTCGCTTCTTATAATAGATGAAACTTAAGTACCTATTAGCTATAGATCTTAGTAAGATTTCTAATTATCTACCTATCTAGTTTATTTAGGGTTATAGGTTCTAATTAGGTATTCTACTATATTCCTCTCTACTAGAGTAATTGGAATAAGACTAGGTTTAGTAGATATCTAGGTATATAGCTATATTATATAAAGCTAGTTTATTTACCTTAGATTAATTCTTTAACGTTAGATTAATAGATCTATATCCTTTACTATATCTTTAAATTACTAGCCTAGATATAGTCTTCTTAAGTAGTAGGTAATAGTTGTAGATGCGATTGGGTTGTTTATAATATAGTAGGTTGTGCCTAAGTTGAGGATAAATGAATCCTATAGTAGATATTTATTATAGTTGTTTATTATAGTTTAAAAGGATATAGTAGTAAATATTCCTTTAATACTTATACTCTTCTACTATATAGTTATTCTTAATCTCTAGGTATTAGAGTTAGTAATCGCCTAAAGCGAGGTTTAGACTATTATTTAATTAGTCCTTAAAGCGTTTATTATACTTATACTTATATTTAATAAGCTCTTTTTAAGTCTTACTTGGAATCTACTACTTAGGTGCCTTATCTAGGAAGATATAATAGTAGTCCTGTAAATTATAGGATCTATTACAAGTAGGGCATTTTTCCTCTACTATAGTTGTTTCTAAATTTTAGGAGTTTATCTTTTCTTATACGGAAAACTAGTCTAATAATCTAGTGTACGTTTTTATCCTTAGGGTCTACCCTAGTTTCTAGAGTTTATCTTATTCTTATATAGGAAACTAGTCTACTAATCTAGTATACGTTTTTATCCTTAGGGTCTACTCTAGTTTCTAAGTAGCGCGCTTTTAGTAAGAGAGGCGTCCTTAGTCTTCTCTAGGTAGGTTTACTACTACTAGGAGGTATTCTAAGGTATTATTAACTATAAAAGTAGCTATATGTTTCTCTAATCTAAGAGGATAATTTACTATTATATATTCGTAGAAGTGTTTTATTATCTCCTTCTAGTTTATGCTAGGATTAAATGTCTATAGTCTTAAAAGTTATAGACTAGATAGGAGTAACTTTATAAATAGCTATAAGAAAGTCTTTAGTAATTACGTTAATTTATAATAGCTCTATAACTTATATATTTAGCTTCTATAGAAGCTTAGTTATACTTAGCTAGCTAAGTATTCTAGTTTGCTACGTTCTTATTAGTTTAAGTAAATTAAGGTATCTTTTACGAGCTTATTCTTATTTAATTCGTTTATCTATACTATAGTTTATTTAAGGTTAGTAAGCTATTATCTTAGTAACTAATCTAGTAGGTAGCACGTGGTAGTAGATGAGTATAACTAATAATTAGATAAATACTATAATTGCTATAAGCTGTCTACTCCTTATTATATAATATTATTATTTAATACTACTTAGAGAGAGTCTTATAGTATTTAAGATCCTCCTTAAACGCCTTAAGCCTATAGTTGATAATTTAGATTGTTGTGATAGTTTCTAAACGTTAGAGGCTAGCGTATATTAGTGATTACTAGAGGGCTAACTATTTCTAGCTCTTTAATAAGTTTAGTATTTATAGCTAGGTTAATCTTATCCTAGATTTATAGGCTACGCATCTTAATTGTAGTTAAGTTAACTAAGCTATATAGTTAACGTCGTCCTTAGTTACTATTAGATTACGTTGCGCTTAGTAGATTATATTTTTAACTTATAATATATAATAGTAATAATTAGCGTTACTCCTTAAACTTTCAAGTTATTATTAATCGGGCGTATAGCGTAGTAGTAGCGTGTTTATAGTTATACTATAGAGGTCCTAAGTTCGAATCTTAGTATCCACTAGGACTAAATCTGCAGCGATGATTTACTATAGATTTAGTTCTTTTTACTGAATTGATTAGTAATTAGCTTAACTTGGTTTTAGTTATTGGTTTTTGGCTCAATTCGGTTGAGGTAGTGAGACTCTTAATTAGATTTGAAGGGGTTTGATCTGTGTTACTGATGTGCACGAAGTATGTGATAATTGATTGTGATAATTATGGAGTAATTGATTGATGGAGTGATTGATTGAATTATTATTGCTCTGTCATTTTCTGCCCTCTCTGCTGCTCTTGATATACTTAGAAAGTTCCTTGATTTCGCTCGTGCCCTAGGGTCTCCCTTTGTTGAGCTGGCGCGTTATTTGATTACGGCTCTCCTGTTAAAGGGATGCCCGTAGTTGAGTGGTGCGGCGCGGTTTGGTTTGGCTCGCTTGGCTAGTGGCGCTAGTGGCGCACGTGCGCGCGTGTCCATCTCGATCGCCATCTCGATCGTCATCTCGATTCTCATGCGCTCATCTGACACCTATATACTAGTATACTTTATTAGAGAAGCGTACCTCTTACTAATCTATAGGCTCTAGTTTAAGTACTAGTATAGTTTTACTAAACTTATAGTACTTCGCTATAAGAAGTAGACCTAGCCTTTTATATATATAATATATTTATAATAGTTAAGAGAGTCTAGAGTACGCTTTATAGTCCTTCTAGAGACTCTAAAGTTAAGCTTATAAGTAAGCTACTCTTAAGTTAAAATATAGGCGTCCTATCTAGTATCTTAGAGAAAGTAGTCTACTTGCTTAAGCTACTGCGTATAGAGGAGAGGCTTACGCCCGCGAGTTTCTAGCTTCTCTAGGTTATTTTCTAGCCTCTAGTTATTAGTATAAGTCTCCTCCTTTAGTATAGCCCAGCCTTATTACTTAGAAACGTTATAGAATTTAAAAAGATCTAAATAAAAGTATAGGATCCCCTACGCGTCGAGATACTCTGCGGCGCCCTTCAGCCGCGCTTTTTTTGGCATATCAAAGTTAGGAAAAGGCCTTTGCGACATACTAAGAAAGATGCGCGCAATAAAAAATCGTATATTGGTTGTAGTTGTGGAGAAAAATGCGATCGAAGTTTGGGTTGTTGCATGATGGGGTTTGTGAGTCCGTACTATTTTGTCCGGCGCGTGCCCATCTAGAACATGCGAACTCATTTTTCGTGGGGGCGGGGGTGCGGTATGCGATCATGACCAATAGTGACGCATCCCATCAGCACCATGCAGGCTGTAATGTCGTCAAAGAGAGCCAGTCATTGTAGGTCTCCAAGGAAGGCTCATGTCCGATCATCCGGGCAAATAAAGTTTATCGCCGCAAGAACCAAGCGGGCCAAAGAGATGACGGAAGAGACGGTTGGGCTAGCGCTGTTTAAGCACGAAATGCGCATGGGAGCCCTAATGTCACTTGCCTCCGCGGAATAGTTGCATTTCATGCGTCTAGCGTGTGCTCCCTGGTCGAGAATATGTATTTAGGTCCCCTACTATACGGTACTGAGCGTTCGTTGAACAACCGGCCTGCTGGATTGTAGTCAGCCCTATTGTTTGGCTGTGTAATCAGAAATCGAGTAAGCGTCCACAGTAGGCTAGGAAGGTGTTATAGGAGAACAGACCCAGTTTTTTTGGACGTGCTTATCTCGCACCGTCCAATCAGCCTCCAAACGGTATGGAAGATACGTGCAGACAACAAGGTTGAGAGTAGTGAGTGCCACTGCCACAAAACTGGGGCGTAAGCGTCAGCCACTAATCTAGGGAAGCATGCATACTCATAAACCTTTTTTATGTAACTAAGCATTGGTGAGCCCATCTATCTCACAAGGTCGGACTCGGTTTCGGGTATCAACACGTGATCGCTTGAACCTTGTGCACGTCGATCAATGTTGGGTTCTCCATCCCCCATGATCCTCAGTGTATGCTCTTTGTTAACGTGGGAACTTCTTCACGCGATGCACGTATCCCTGCAGCCCGGTTTTTTCTCATGCACGGATTTTCGTCCGAAAAAACTACTCCTTCGGACATTCTGGCCGGCGTGAGACACGGTCCGAATACACAGCCAAGGCCGGCTTCTTATCCTGATGCTTCCATTGTGTCATGAAGCTAGTTAGACACCTTAGAAATCAGGACGCATATATAAAGGCTCTGGAATTCCTTCTACGAGAATCTCATCGACATCTTCAGTCGATTGCCTTCTAGCAAAGGGAACTCGTTTCAACAGATTCCTGCATCTATCAGTTAGGCAGTTATGGCTACCAACAAATCTTTCACTAAGGAAATCGGCGGCTTGGAAATTGCCGAAGCCTACTCACCCCAGATAACTGGCAAAACAATTCTCATCACTGGTGTTTCCCCTGGAGGCATCGGCGAGGCTACTGCTCGCGCATTTGCCCACGGAGGTGCATCTCTCATTATCGCAACTGGCCGTAGTGAAGCCCGAGTTGAAGGCCTGACAAAAGAAATCTCCGCTGAATACCCATCTACAAAGTTCCGCAATGTCGTTCTCGATCTCGCCTCCCTTCAAGACGTCCGCCGCGCCGCGAACGAAATCCTCGATGACAAGTCCATCGAGAAAATCGACATCCTTGTCAACAACGCTGGCAGCCAATTCGGGAACGTCGAGCGCGAACTCACAGTCGATGGCATCGAGACGCATCTCGCCGCCAACCACCTGGGCCACTTTCTCCTCATCAAGCTTCTCCTCCCACGATTGCTTGCCGCCGCCAAGGTAAACCCTCCTGGCGCGACCCGCATCATTCCTGTGGGTAGTGAGGCCGTCAAATTTAGCCCCTTCCGCTTCAGCAACTGGAACTTCGACCACGACAAGGAACTCCCCGACGACGAGAGGCCCAACTGGAACATCCTCACCAATATGCTCAGAGTCCCCGAAACCACGAAATTCAATCCCTTCATTGCGTACGGGCAGAGCAAGACCGCCGCTGCGCTTCTCGCGGTCCACCTCAACACATTGTTTGCTAAGGAGGGGATCTTTGCGTTCTCGCTTCATCCGGGAGGGGTGAGGAGTACGGCGGCGATGAGGGAATAGCGGCTGTGCCCGAGGATCAGAAGGCGCTATATGAGAAGTTGCTTTGGAAGAGTATTGATCAGGGAAGTTCGACGACTTTGGTGGCGGCTACAGATCCTGGATTGAACCCTGAGAAGGGGGTGTGGTTGGAGGATAATCAGCTTGTGGAGCCGGTTGAGTGGGCGGTAGACAAGGAGAAGGCTAAGAGGCTGTGGAAGTTGTCCGAGGAGATTATCGCTAAGAAATTAGAGAATTAAGCCTATCGTACCTCATACGCATAAGCTAGCCGACAGGGTTTCGAGCCACCCCTCAGAAATCGGCCACCCATCTGAAAATCGTATTATCTCAATAACCACCCTACTAAAATAGACAACCGTGAAGAATCTATATAAGTAGCTATCTATAATCTTAATACTAGTATTTTTTCAAGTTAAAGAGCTACTATAAAAGTATATAATATCCCTTAATCTATATTCTCTACGCGTATACGCGGTACGTAGAGTAGCTAAACTAGCTATATATACTAGTAGTAATTAACTCTAGAGTAAGAAGAGTTTCTTATATAATAGATCCTTAAAGAAGATATATATACTTTCCCTCCCTCCTATACTTATACTTAAGAAATAGTAAATTAAATCTTAAGGATAAATAGAGATAATAATCCTATTAGTAAGTATTAGTTATCCTTCTTTATTAAGTATAACCTATATATTATATTAGTTATAAGTAGAAAGATAGAGGCTATATAAGCTAAAGAGGTAATATAAGAGTAGATATATATATTTCTTAAGCTCTTTAAAAGGACTTATATAAAGCTAAGTATAAGAGCTAAGAATATATAGAATATAGATAAAACTAGGAAGGCTCTAGGTATATATATAAATACTAGAGTACTTATAAGTAATTAGAAAAAGAAGGCTTACTTATAGTAGATACTACTTACTAAGAGTAGTAGGAATACTAGAATTAAAGTTAAAGGAATATATATAAGTATAGAGGAAGGTATTATTAGTAGGTAGAGTTATAGGTAAGTAACTTTATAAAGATTATAATACTATAGGAAGTAATAAGTAAGAAAGTTATTAATCTTAACTATAAGGTTTCTATCTATATATAATAGTATACCTATATACTTATAGAGTTTTAGCTAATTAATTAATTTATAGTTACGAATTAGAAAATTAGTTATATAGGTAATTTATTAATTTATAGTTACTAATTAATAAATTAGTTATATATCTAGGTTATAATAAATATTATTATATAATCTATTATCTAAGTATTTATTATATTATTCCTCTTCTTCTAGTATACTATTAGGATCTATAGGTTTAAGGTTAAGTAATCTTACTATAACTATAATACTATCTCTCCTTTTTTTCTTTATACTTAAAATTATTTCTTACTAAGAGTCTTAATTTATAAGTATAGAGTTATCTCTTACTAGGTCTTAGTAAGATATTCCTTATACCTTCTTATTCTAATATTTATAAAACTATTCTTATTAATTATATATTATATAATAGTATTAAAATATTACTCTATTCTTATTATACTTTATTAGGTATTTCTTATATAATATCTATAAAGGATAGCTAGGTATATAAAGCTTATATTAGAGTAAATATATTAGATTATAGGTAATCTAAGGTCGAACTCAGTTATCTACTACTAGATAAAAGCGTTATTATAAGATTATCTAAGACTATATCCGAGATTATAGCCGGTATAGCTAGTATAGCCGATATAGTAAATATACCTAATATAACTAGTAAAGCTAATATCTAATAGCTTATAGCATTATAGATAAGCTATATAGAACTAGTACTATTAAATAACTACGTTAAGCTAGCTTAACTATATAATAGAGATAAGTAGATCTCTACTCTCTAAACTAAGAGACCTTAATAAGCTCTATAGAGATAGATATATAAACTAGTAGAAAGCGTAGTAGATAGATAGAATAGAATATTAATAGATAATAATTAAGAGCGTTTATAGATAATTAATTATTTATTTACTATATTATTTATTATAGTCTTTTATTATATATCTTATTCCTATACTATATACCTATTAAAACCTATCTTAAATCTAATAATTAAGAGTCTTACTACCTTAACTAAATTAAGCTAAACTAATAACTAAAATAAGTTAAGCTAATTAGTATATAAACCTATAGAATTAGGTAGACCTAACTTCTATTAATTAGCTAGTTCTAACTAGCGCGCTCTATAATTAGTCCCTAGCGCGCCCTACTAAACTTTAAAATTTACTATCTTAACTAAGTTAAGCTAATTATAAATTATAATAACCTATTAAGTATAACGTAATCCTATAGTAATACTAAGGAATAACGTTAACTATATAGCTTATAATAAGCTATAATTCTAGATATATAGTCTATAATATCTAGGATAAAATTAATCTAGCTATAATAATTAGAATTAATTTAAAGGCTAATAGTAGTTAGAGCCCTAGTAATACTAACTACGCGCTAGCTATAAATATCTAGGAACTAGTATATT
>JAJTIZ010000266.1:0-34378 GCA_021365335.1 Phaeosphaeriaceae sp. PMI808
GTTTTATCTTATATATTTTACTTTATAGAGATAACCTCTATACTTAACGCGTACAAGTCCTTTTACGGCTACGTTAGTTAGTATAAACTTATCTTTAAGTATTATAAGTAGAGCTTAGATTATTATATTCTTTTTCTCGATAAGTATTATCTTTACTAGGCTAAGGAGTAATAGATTAACTATAGAATTAATCTATATCTATATATTATTAATTTAAGTAGTTTTCGCGAGCTAGAGTATAGAGTCTACTCTATAATCCCTAACCTAAGTTTTATAGAACTCTATAGCTTAGGCGTTACTCGCTACTAATAGAGGGTCTAGTCGCTTTAGTTCCTACTCGTATAGAATTCTCGTCTTTACCTTATTATCTAGGTTGATTTCGTCCTATATTCCTCTATTAAGAGTATTAAATTAGAGCTATATATACTATTCTAGCTATATAGAGCGTCCCTTTAGGATATACCTACTAGTATAGGTAGGAATTACTAGATCTTCTATTAAGTAAATAGTATTTTTTCTTTAAAAAGTAAGAGAGAGAGATAGAGTAACTAAACTCGTGTTTTCCGCTTACTCTATATGCGTAGTAGGGGGGACTATACTACGATTTAAAGTGCTAGGCTTATAACTATAGTAAAAAAACAAGCTTAGGAATAACTAGGAGATAAGTTATTATTGTTTCTCTCTAAGAGAGAGCTAAACTATATACTAAAGGAGCGCTAGAGACTACTTCTTCCTACTCTATATTTATACTATCTTTATATCTAATTAATAGTTCTCGGGATACTTAGAGCGTTCGGTAAGGATTATTTACTCTAAGCTTTTAGTACTTAGCTATTTACTCTAAGCTTTTAGTACTCGGCTATTTACTCTAAGCTCTATTTTTATAATAGTAACTATATAGCTAGAGAATCTCTAAAGCTACCTTTACTATAATAAATAACTATAGTAAATACCTACTATAAAACTTATTTATCCTTAACTTAGACTCGACCTACTATATTATAAATAACCTAGATTATATCTATAACTATTACCTACCTACTTAAGAAGACTATATATAGGCTAGTAAGTTAAAGATATAGGTAAAGGGATATAGATCTATTAATCTAATATTAAAGAGTTAATCTAAGACGAATAGACTAGTTCTATATAATATAGTAATATACCTAGATATCCTCTATAACCTAGTCTTATTTCGACTACTCTAATAGAGAGGAATATAGTAGAATACCTAAGTAGAACCTATAACCCTAAATAAGCTAGATAGGTAGATAATTAGAGACCTTACTAAAATCTATAGTTAGTAGGTACTTAAGTTTTATCTAATATAAGAAGCGTTATATTATACCTATAAACCTTAGACTACTAAGGTAACTACGCTACTATAGTATAAGAGACTTAGCTACCTAGGACCTATAGTAATTAAGTACCTCGTCTAGTAAGTTTAAGGAGTGCGCGTTAAGAGAGTAACTACTATTGAATATAACGCGTGCGGTAGAGCTAAGATAAGAAGGTAAATTAACTAAATGCTATAAGTAAACTATAAAGGCCCTAGAGAGAGAATTGTAATTAATTTCTACTTATATAAAATATAAAGCGTTACTAATAAGAAGAGCTAGATACTAGCTATAGACTAGTACTCTAGACTATAGTAGGACTTCTACTTCTCGAATAATAGACTAGTAAAGTCGATTATTAAGATACTATTAAACCTTATTCTCTTCTTAAAGAATTAATATAGTATCTTAGTTAAAGTTATTAAAGCTAATAACGAGATTATAATAGTAAAACTAGACGTCTAATACTAGTTAACCTTATAAGGTATTATAGTTAAGCCCTTAGCTCTAGATATATAAGCTTAAAATAGAAGAGCTAAGCGTGCTAGAAGTATAAATAAGGAGAAGTTATATACAATACACCTTAATACTAACTTACTATAGGAACTCTAGCTAGAGATTATATAGGCTAGAGTTTACCTATATAATCGAACTCTAAGTTATATAAATAACTAGAAGATACTATATAAGACCTTCTTTATAATAGTTACGTATAATAGAAGGATTACTAAATCTATTAGAAAACTAAACTTAGCTTATCTAAAAGTATATAGATATAAAGCTTTTATAATAACTAATAATATCTATTATAGAAAGTTAAAACTATAATAACTAGACCTAAAGGTATAGATTAGCTATCTTATTAGGTATAGATTATTAAATATCTACTAGATCTAGATACTATTAATAGTAAAGGTAATAAGTACCTAAAATATTATCTTTAATAAGTATATAATCTTTAATAGTAAAACTAAGGACCTAATAGATAACCTTATATACTAAACTTTATAAGAGATAGCTACTTATATAAGAACTATTAAACTCCTAATACTAACTTATTAGCTAGAGATAGAGTCCTTCTATAAGGATAATACTAAACTAGATATATTAACCTAAAGTAATAAAGTAGACCTACCTAGCTATTACTAAGGAAGGAAGATTAGGGATTACTACCTAACTCTACTATACTTTCTACTACCTATAGTACTACTAGCTTAGTTAATAGCTAGTAATCTATTAGAGACTATAATAACTTACTATAATAACTCTAGTACGACGAAAATAGTACTATAGGTAGCTACCTTTATAGCTAGTATATAAGTAGGAAACGTTAGGTAATATAGAGGAGAGATAATAGATAAAGTAAAGATAAAAAGGATACTCGCTAAAGGCTTAAAGCTCTATTAAAACTAACTCCTACTTCTACTAATATACTAAATAAACTTAGAGAATTATTTAATAGGTAAACTATTTAAAGAAGTAGAGTAAGCTTACCTAGCTAGCTATTAGTAGATAAGATTATAGACTAAAGTACTAGCTAAATCTATTAGACTATCTAGCTAGTAGATACTTAACTATATATAGGTATATACGTATAAACTTAATAAGTATTATTAGTTTATTAAGTATAATACTAGACTAGTTATTTATAGAGACTAGTAACGAAACGTTACGTTATAGGATACCTACGCTACTATACTAGCTAGTTGCTTATTTCGATTACTTATAGTAATTGCAGCTAAATATAATCTTAAACTAAAGTAGTATAATATTATAAATACCTTTATTTATACTATAATTAATAGAGATATATATATAAAAATGCTAAAGGGCTATTAAAAGAATAGAATACTACTCTAAGTCTAAAAGGCCTTATATAGACTATAAATATTACCTCTACTCTAGTAGAGAGAGTTTATATTAATACTTAATAATATCGGCTTTTAAATAGTACTATATAAGCTATACTACCTAATTAAAGATAGTATTATTATTTTCTTCTACGTAGATAATATTATTATAGCCTATAATAAAAGGAAGGTTAAGGAAGCTAAATAAGTAACTAGTCTTCTATAGAGGAAGTATACTATAACTAGAGGAGTAGATCTTTAGTAGTTCCTTAGCGTAGAGATTATATAAGATAGAGAGTAATATCTTATCTAGCTCTTATAAGCTATATACGTTAATAAGATAAGCCGGCTTATAGATAGACGAGATATCTACTATAATACTCTAATAACTACTATTAAGCTTAAGCTAAATAATAGCTAAGCGATACTATCTGAAATTAATAAGTATTAGTATAAAATCGGCTCTCTCCTATTTATAGTAGTAACTACTCGTCTAGATATAGCTTTTATAATATTATAATTAGCTCGATTCCTCTTAAATCTAAGTACTAAGTATTAAGTAGTAGCTAACTAAGTTCTTATATATTTATTAAATATAAGATAGAGAGCTCTATAGCTTGGTAGAGGCGACTTACTATAAGTAGTAAGTAATATATTATTTACTAATAATATAATAGACTAAAAGAGCTTATAAGAATATACTATTAAATTATTTAATAGACTTATTATATAGAGAGCTAATAAATAAGATATAGTTATAACCTCTACTACTAAAGCTAAACTACTAGTACTATTAGAAGTAGCTAAAGAGGCTATATTTATATTTAGACTACTAGACGAGCTATAAATTAAATTAGATATAGATTAAATTATAATATAATGCGATAATATATAAATAATCTAGCTTATTACTAAAGAGCTAGCTAAGCTCTAAACTAAGCTAAGATACGTTAATATCTATAACTACTAGCTATAGTAAGAAGTATTAGCTAGCTAAATTAAAATTAAATATACTTAGTTAATAGAGATAACTACTAATAGCTTTATAAAGGTACTACTAGAGAATAAATAGGAAAGCTTCCTAAGCTAGCTTAGGCTAGTAGAAGTAAAGGAGTAGTAGGTAATAAGTAAGGTACCTCTTAATAAAATTTAAACTTAGCTTAATAACCTTATACTTACTTAATAAGTCCTAGTCTAGCTTAAAGAGCTTTAAGCTAAAGGGGTATATTAGATAAAATAAGTAATCTAGTTAAGCTACCTATAGGACTAGCCTATAAGCTAGTATATAAGATTTAGATATTAATTAAGATAGAGATCGATTTAGTACGCGCGCGTACGTACGCGTATATACTCTACTAGCTAGGCGAGCTAATTAGTAGATTCTAGGTATACCCTAAATCTATTAGTAACTTACTAGCCGGCTATATTATTAACTAAGAATAATAATTAATCTAGATAATTAATTAATTTAATTATTATTATATATTAATAAATTATCTTTTTACTACGTGTTATAATTATATCCTTTTATTATATTATTATCTAGATTAAGGTAAATTATTAAAATTACCTTAAATCTAATAACTAGCTACTTATATAATAACTAGTATAGTCTTACTAGTAAGACTAGTAATACTACTAAGACTACTAAGAATAAGGTTAAAATTATAGAAGGAAGAAAGGAAATATATAACTATACTACTAGATATTAATTATATCGGTACTATTCTTAAATTAGGGCCTTCTATACTTATTAGATTTAATAGGTATAATTAGGAATAATTAAATTAATTAATTACTCTATCTAATATCTAGCTTTAAGGCCTATATAGTTATATCTCTTAATATTATTCTATTTATTCTTATAGCTAAGTATTATCTTATATATTATAGTCTTATAGCTAGTATACTAGTTAGTTTAATAAAGGGGACTCTTAGGAAGGTAAATCCTTAGACTAGGTAATCTCTAGATATATATCTTTAGATTATACCTCTTATCTAATAATTAAACTATATTTCTTAATAGTACTCTAAGGATTAAACTAGTACTTCTATTTAAGATAATTTCTTACTCTAGATATACTATTAATAATAAATAGCTCTTAGTTACTTATACTTTCTAATAGTATACTTATAATATATTCTACTACTAAGCTTACTAAACTACTAAGCTTACTACTTTTTCTTAGTATTATAAATACTATAAATATACTACTATATCTTAATAATATAATAAAATTATTTCTAAGTAAGAAGGTAGGCTTAAGCTTACTCTCTAAGCTTTAGCTTCTAGCTAATTTTAAAGCTAATAATATACTACTAAGGTATTTAACGTTAATTATTAATAGATCTCTAACTATCTTAAAGGAGTTACTTTATAAATAATTATATAATCTAGCTACTAGAAACTTACTATAACTAAAGAGTAATTAATTATCTAATATATTCTTAACCTTAACTAATAAGGATTTACGCCCTAGCTCTATAAGGTAGCTAATATAGCTAATAAACTACTTATTATATAGGGTAGGAAGCCTATAGGTAAGAACTAGCCTATATACTTTATAGCGCGTTTAGATAAGCTAATAATAGTATTTAACTAAGTAAAGAATTACTAGAGAATACTTTAGGAAGATCTTAAAGTTATTAGTATATAGTTTAAGCTTATAGAGAAGACTAAGGCTAAATAATATAGAGTATAAAATAAAGATATTAATAACTTTAAGAAGACTAGCTTCTCGATAAATATAATTAGATTAATAAAGGTTATTATAGGCTTAGAGAAGTATAAGAAACCTATACTTACTTAAAGTAGTAATTATAAGTAGACTATAGTAATCTAAGGTATCTATATAGTAGAGTATATAATCTTACTATTTATTATCTATAAAGGATATATCTATATCTCTACCTAGTATAAAGAGATAGGTATACTATTTAATTAGAAGCTCTTAGTCTTAGAGAATAGCTAGATAACTAATATACTTAGCCTAAAGTTATTAAAGTACTTTAATATATATATAAAGGTATATTAGGTAGAAGTATATTAGCTATATATCTTAGATAGCTATAAGAGCTACTTTAACTAAGATTTTAAGGACTACTACCTTAAAAATAAGATCTTAACCCTCTATATACTAGTCTATTTATTATATATCCTCTAGCTACTTAATATAGTATAATTCTTACTACTAAAGTATAAGTACTCTAAGTGCGTATAAGATTTAGTATAGAAATATATCTTCTATATTAATAAGAAAGGCTTTCTTCTAGCCTTTAGAGATATATTTTTTAATATATTTATAGAGTAGAACTATAAGAAGGCCTTTAAGGCTTTAGGACTTATCCCTCTAAACGTATAGGTTATACTAAATCGCTTTAATATCTATATTTATACCCTACTAGGACCTCTACTAGAGGAGATACTATAGTAGTTAAAGACTCTAAGTAATACTTATAAGTTTAGGTCTTAGTTAAAGCTCTTAAGTAACTCTCTCTATTACTTACCTACTACTATATAGGGCTTTCTTTATTAACTTATTAAGAGTACTAAATTAATACTATATAAAAGCGCTCTTTAAGAGGCCTATATAAGAGAGTTTAAAGTATAATTAGAGGTAATAACTAAGTAAAAGATATATAAAAGAAAGTAAATTTAGTATAGTAGAACTATAGAGTATAGAAAGATATTAATATAGGTAGCTATAGAGGTATTAATAGCTATATAGAAGGGTAAAAAGGCTTATAGTAGGAGTAATTATAAAAGGGCTTAGCTAGAATAATAATACTATAGGAACTATAGGAAGACTAGGTATAATATACGAATATACTAAGAAGATAAAGAAGAGACTTCTAAATTAGATAATAGTATTATAGTAGTAAGAAGTACTAAGTAAAGTTTATTACCTACTCCTAAAGTTATAGTATTTATAATACTAAGAAAAAGTAGTAAGCTTAGTAGTTTAGTAAGCTTAGTAGTAGAATATATTAATAGTAATATATATCTTTCCTATTACTATCTTAAATATAATAGAGACTATACTTCTATATATATAATAAGCCTAAATAAGCTACTTTCTTTATAGTCTTTACGCGATTTAGGTATATAATATTATCTTATATAAACTTATCTAGAGGTTTAAGATATTAAATAGGAGTAGATAAAAGTATTAAGATAGATAATATAGGAGTAGGTAATAATATAGGACTCTTAAGAGATATTAATATTAAATATATTATTAATAATAATAGCGAGTTTAGAACTAGAGATTCTATAATAATATATAAGATATTATTATAGACTATAATTATTAGTTTAGATTAAGGATTCCTTTAGATATACTAACTAGTTTAGTCTAAAATCTAGCTACCTACTACTCTAAGCTTCTTTACCTTAGTCTATTTTTAGTCTTACTAATATAACCTAGTATACTAGTAATACTATAGTATTAAGATCTCCTTAAACTATACTAGGGGTTAGTAGTATATACTATACTAATACTAACTTATACTAGACTATTCTAATTACTACTTTATTATAAGTATAATTACTATAGATAGAAAAGATTATACTAGTTATTAAGAAAATTAGTATAGTTAGTTCTAAGCTAATAGACTTAATAGATAAATAGTATAAAGTTATAAAGAACCTTAGTAGTAACTTAACTACTATATTCGGTAGTCTTTATATTATCTTTATCCTTAGAAACTTCTATTAGTTCCCCCCTATATAAGCTAAAGTATTATAGTAGAAGTAAGAAAGTAAGTATAAAAAACGAGGCTAATAGCTATAGTATCTATTTAAAAACATTATTATTCTTAACGAATAGATAAGGTAATAGTATAATACTAGCTATTATTAGCTATTATAACGTACTAGAAATACTAGTATTACTTAATCTAATATAGATATATTAAATACTAGAGTAGTAATAGAATTGGAATTATATACTAATTATATTAATATCTACGTTATAAAAATAAATAAATTTCGATATATTATTAACTATTTTTAAATTAAAAGATTCGCGTAAGCTTAAAATTAGAAGATATTCGTCTTCCTAGTATACTATATATAGTAGAAGAAAGCTAGGAGAACGTATAATCTAGATATTAATAAATTATTAGAAGTATAAGATAGCTCTAATATTAAAGGTCCTAGTCTACTAATATATACGAAAAATATACTTATAGTAGTCCTATTAAATATCTTTACTCCTCTTAGAATTATTTATAGTTTATAAGGTAGAGCTATTAGAGTAGTCCTAGATATAAATAGTATATTCCTAATATTACTATTAAGAAGTTATACTAATAACTAGTAACTAAATTTTACTCTATTAATATATTATATATACTATATACTCTTCCTCTAAAATATATATTATTTTAGTAGTAGGATTCTATAATAAATACTATCTTCTTAGATATAGACTTAATAGTAGTTCTAATCTTTTACTTATCTAGACCTATAAAGATTAGGAATATATCTATTATCTAATATTAGGTACTAATAACTTTAGCTTAGGTAGTAATAGACTATAAGGTATAAGGTAGAATATATAATATAGTTATACTAGACCTATACTAATATAATATTAGTAGTAAAGATAGATCCTCCTATAAAAGATACTACTTAATCTATATCTAGCTTATAAGGGTTTACTATCTCTAAGACCTATCTTTACTCTAATAAATTATATTAGTAGATCTTAATACTAAGCTAAATAGACTACTTATTCTCGAAGACTAATAGCTTATAGAACTAGCTAAGTTAATAGAGATTATATAGAAGTAGATAGAATTAAGTAATAAATTTAGATATAGACTAGTTAGTTAAGATATAGCTAATAATTTTTAATTATTATATATTTTAATTCAATTAAAAAAGTATAAAAGTTACCTAATTACTATCTAGTCGAGAAATTCTTTTTTATATATATACTTACTACTTAGCTCTCTATATCTATTCTATCTATATCTTATACTATTACTTAATAGTTAATCTAAGTAGATAGAGTCTAGGTAGTATATCTACTAGTAGGTATCTATAGCTATTCTCTCTCTATCCTATTACCGCTTTAATAGCTTTATCTATAGATTTATTTCCTAGAATATCTATATATATATAGATCTATTTTACTATTACTAGCTATTCTATATCCTAGAGCCTCTTTACTTATTATATAACCTTTAACCTTAACTATAGACTAGATAACTACTTAGTTATCTATATAGATATTCACCTTTAACTATCTAATATAAGTAGTAAGCGAACTACCTAGGTAAGTAAAATACCTACCTTTACTAAGACTATAACTCTCTAAACCTCTACTACTATATCTTAATAACCTAATCTTAAATTACTTTCCTATAAAGATAGGATAATCCTAGCTATATAAGTAATAAAATCTAACGCGTTATTAAGTAAGTAATACGCTACTTTAAACTATAATATTCCTTAAAGGACTCTCTATAATTAATACGCTAGAACTACTTTATAACGCGATATCTACTCTAACTTAGTAAAGCTCTTAAAGAATAAGGAGGTATTAGATTTATAGGTAATCTAAGGTCGAACTCAGTTATCTACTACTAGATAAAAGCGTTATTATAAGACTATCTAAGACTATATCCGAGATTATAGCCGGTATAGCTAGTATAGCCGGTATAGCTAATATAGCTAATATAGCTAGTAAAGCTAATATCTAATAGCTTATAGCGTTATAGATAAGCTACGTAGAACTAGTACTATTAAATAACTGCGTTAAGCTAGCTTAACTATATAATAGAGATAAGTAGATCTCTACCCTCTAAACTAAGAGACCTTAATAAGCTCTATAGATATAGATATATAAACTAGTAGAAAGTATAGTAGATAGAAGAATTAGAATATTAATAGATAATAATTAAGAGCGTTTATAGATAATCAATTATTTACTATATTATTTATTATAGTCTTTTATTATATACCTTATTCCTATACTATATACCTATTAAACCTATCTTAAATCTAATAATTAAGAGTCTTACTACCTTAACTAAATTAAGCTAAACTAATAACTAAAATAAGTTAAGCTAATTAGTATATAAACCTATAGAAATTAGGTAGACCTAACTTCTATTAATTAGCTAGTTCTAACTAGCGCGCTCTATAATTAGTCCCTAGCGCGCTATACTAAACTTTAACTTATAATATCTTAACTAAGTTAAGCTAACTATTAATTAAGACTATAAAAAGAACTAAATCTATAGTAAATTATTACTATAGATTTAGCCTAAGTAGATATACTAAGATTTAAACTTAGGACCTTTATAGTATAACTATAACGCGCTACTACTACGCTATACGCCTAATTAATAACAACTTAAAAGCTTAAGAAGTAACGCTAATTATTACTATTATAGATTATAAGCTAATTAAATTATAATAGCCTATTAAGCGTAGCGCGATACTATAATAATACTAAGGACTAATATAGACTATATAGTATAGTTAACTTAGCTATAATCTAGATATATAGCCTATAAAATCTAGGATAAGATTAACCTAGTAATAACTACTAAACTTATTAAAGAACTAGAAATTATTAACCTTCTAGAAATTACTAAATATGTACTAGCCTCTAATATTTAAGAGCTAGTACATTAATCTAAGCTATTAACTATAGGCCTTAAAGTATTTAATAAGGATCTTAAATACTATAAAACTCTTTCTTAGTAGTATCGAATTAATTAATACGTATACGATAAGAAGTAGATATATTTATAGTAAATTATAGTCTTTATCTAATTATTAGTTACGCTATATCTACTACGTACGTACTATCTACTAGATTAGTTACTATAATAGTAGCTTACTAACCTTAAATAAACTATTAGTATTAATAAGTAGTTAGAGAAAGAGCGAGCTTATAAGTACTATATCTTCTTACTTAAACTAATAAGGAGCGTATTAAATTAGGAAACCTAGCTAGCTAAGTATAACTAAGCTACTACTAATATAGAAGCTTATAAAGTAGTAGAGGTATTATAGGTTAACGTAGTTATAAAAGACTTTCTCTTAGTAATTAATAAGATTACTCCTATATAGTCTATAAACTTTTAAGATTATAGTTAATTTAAAGATTATATAACCTATAAGGAGATAATAAAACGATTCTAAGAATACTTAATAGTAAATTATCCTCTTAAATTAGGGAAAAATAAAGCTACTTTTATAGTTAATAATACCTTATTAGATCTTCCTACTAGTAGTAAAACTACTTAGGGTAGGACTAGGGATACCTCTTCTATAGAATCTAATCTACTACTAAATTATAGTAGACTTTAATTAAACCTAAACTAGGGTAGACCCTAGTATAAAAATTAACCTAGCTAAAATAGTAATAATATATAATTAACTAGGTAAACTATAGTAGAGGAAAAATACCCTACTTATAGTAAATTCTATAACCTAAGGGAATACTATTATATTAATCTAGATATAGCTACTCTATATTAGAATCTAAATAAGACTCTATAAGAGCTTATTAACTATAAATATAAAAATAATACTATATTTTAAGGATTAATTAGAGGATAGTCTAAAGCTCGCTTTAGGCGATTACTAACTCTAATACCTAGAGATTAAGAATAACTATATAGCTAAAGAGTTATAAGTATTAAAGAGACCTTTACTACTATATCCTTTTAAACTATAATAAACAACTATAATAAATATCTACTATAGGACTTATTTATCCTTAATTTAGGTATAACCTACTATATTATAAATAATCTAGATTATATCTATAACTACTATCTACCTACTTAAGAAGACTATATCTAGGCTAGTAATTTAAAGATATAGGTAAAGGGATATAGATCTATTAATCTAATATTAAAGAATTAATCTAAGGTAAATTAATTAGCTTTATATAATATAGCTATATACTTAGATATCTACTACAATCTAGTCTTATTTAGATTACTCTAGTAGAGAGGAATATAGTAGAATACCTAATTAGAACCTATAACCCTAAATAAACTAGGTAGATAGATAATTAGAAATCTTATAAGATCTATAGCTAATAGATACTTAAGTTTTATCTACTATAAGAAGTAACGTATTATACCTATAAACCTAGGTTAACTAAAGTAACTATACTCTATAGTATAAGAGACTTAGCTATCTAGGACTAACTATAATTAAGTACCTTATCTAGTAAACTTAAGGGGTGCGCGTAAAAGGAGTAACTACTATTAAATATAACTCCTATAGTAAAGCTAAGATAAGACGCTAAATTAGTCGTATACTAAGAGTTAGCTATAAAAGACTAGGAGAAAGAATCTTAATCGATTTCTACTTATATAAAGTATAGAGTTTTAATAAAGAAAAGAGCTAGATACTAGTTACTAAGAAGCTCTCTAAACTATAGTAGGACTTCTACTTTATAGATAACTAACTAGTAAAGTTAATTATTAAGATACTAGAAATACTTATTATCTTCTTAAAGAACTAGTATAATATATTAGTTAAAGTAATTAAGCTAATAACAAGATTATAATAGTTAAACTAGAAGTCTAATATTAGCTAAGCTTATAAGGTATTATAGTTAAACTCTTATCTCTAGATATATAAGCTTAAAATAGAGGAGTAGAGTATACTAGAGGTATTAATAAGGAGAAATTATATAATATAGCTTAATATAAATCTACCTTAGGAACTCTAGCTAGAGATTACTAGAGCTAGAGTATACCTTTATAACTAAATACTAAGTTACTTAAATAACTAGAAAATACTATATAAGATCTTCTTTATAGGAGTAGCTTATAATTAAGGAATTATAGTATTACTAAGAAAGCCTAATCTAGCTTATTTAAAAGCCTATAGGTATAAAGCTTTTATAATAACTAATAATACCTACTATAGTAAATTAAGACTCTATAGCTAGACCTAAAGGCCTAGATTAGATACCTTATTAGATACTAGTTATTAAATATCTACTAGATATAGGTACTATCTATAGCTAAGGTAATAAGTACTTAAGATATTATCTTTAATAAGTATATAATCTTTAATAGTAAAATAGAGGACCTAATAGATAACCTTATATATTAAACGCTAGAAGAGATTACTACTTATATAAGAACTATTAAGCTCCTAAACTAGTTTATTAGCTAGAAATAGAATCTTTCTATAAGGACGATACTAATCTAGATATATTAATAAATGAAGTAGACCTACTAGGCTACTATTAAGGAAGGAAGATTAGGGATTAGTACCTAACTCTACTACTATCTCTACTACTAGTAGTACTCTTAGCTTACTTAATAACTAGAGGACTAGTACTATATAAGTTATCTAAAATTAGCTTAGAATAGTTAACTACTATAATAAAAACCTGTAATAACTAAGGATTATCTAAAACTATACTATAGGTAGTAGCCTTTATAGTAGGTACCTAGGTAGGAAACATTAGGTAATATAGAGGAGAGTTAATAGATAAAGTAAAGATAAAAAGAATACTTACTAGAGGCTTAAAGCTCTATCGCAGTTAACTCCTACCTCTACTAATATACTAAATAAACCTAGATAACTATCTAATAGGCGAGCTATTTAAAGAAGCTGAATACACTTATATAATAAGCTACTAGAAGATAAGATTATAGACTAAGGTACTAGCTAATCCAATTAAATAAATAGGTTAATAGATACTTGACTATATATAGGTTTATACCTATAAATTAGATAAATACTACTAGTTTATTAAATATAAAGCCCGACTGGTAGTACGTAGAGATTAGTAAAGAAACGTTATATTATAAGACACCTACGCTACAATACTAGCTAGCCGCTCCTTCTAGATACTTATAGTAATTACGGCTAAATATAATCTTAAACTAAAATAGTATAACGTAATAAACGCCTTTATCTATACTATAATAGATCGAGAGATCTATATAAAGATACTAAAGGGATACTAGAAGAAGGGAATAATTCTTCGGGTCTAAAAGGCTCTATATAGACTACGTATTTTACCTCTTCTATAGTAGAGAGAGTTTACTTTAATACTAAAGTCTCTTAGTTTTCAAGTAGTACCCTATAAGCTATACTATATAGTAAAAGATAGTATTATTATCTTCTTCTACATAGATAATATTATTATAGCCTACGATAAAAAGAAGACTAAAGAAGTAGAAAAGGTAACTAGTCTCTTAAAAGAGAAGTATACTATTACTAGAGAAGTAGATCTCTAATAGTTCCTTAGAGTAGAGATTATCTAGAAAAGAGAGTAACGCCTTATCTAGCTTCTATAGACCGTATATATCGATAAGATATATTAGCTCGCTAATAAACGAGACGTCTACTACGATACTCTAATAGCTACTTCTAAGCTCTAGCCTTATACTAGCCTAGTAACGCTATCTAAGATTAATAAGTACTAGCGTAAAATTAGCTTACTCCTATTTACTATAGTAACTACTAGACTAGATATAGCGTTCGTAACGTTATAATTAGCTTAATTCCTTATAAACCTAAGTACTACGCACTAAGAAGCTACTAACTAAGTACTTATATATCTATCGAGTACGAGATAGAGAGTACTCTAACTAAGAGGAGGTAATTTACTCTAGGTAGCTAGTAATGCCTCCTTTACTAATAATACTCTAGATAGAAAGAGCTCCTAAGAATATACTATTAAGCTATTTAATAGTCTTATTATATAGAGAGCTAATAAATAAGATACTATTACTATATTAATAACTAAAGCTAAATTACTAGCTTTATCCTAAGTAGCTAAAGAAGCTATCTTTACGTTACGATTACTAGATAAGCTAAAGGTTAAACTACTAATAAGCTATATTACTATCTAGTATAATAATACTTAAATAATCTAGCTTATTACTAAAGAACTAGCTAAACTCTAAACTAAACTAAAGTACGTTGATATTTATAACTACTAGCTAAGGTAAGAGGTATTAGCTAGTTAGATTAAAGTAGTATATACTCTATTAATAGAGATAACTACTAATAGGTTTACTAAGGTACTCCTAGGAAATAAGTAGAAGTATTTCTTAAACTAACTTAGACTAGTAGAAGTATAGGAATACTAGATTATATATAAAGTACCTCTTAATAAAATCTAAGCTTACTTAAATGACCTAATACTTACCTAATAAGTTCTAGCTTATTAAAAGCTTACTAAGCTAAAGGAGTATATTAGATTTATAGGTAATCTAAGGTTGAACTTAGTTATCTACTACTAGATAAAAGCGTTATTATAAGACTATCTAAGACTATATCCGAGATTATAGCTAGTATAGCTAGTATAGCTAGTATAGCTAGTATAGCTAATATAGCTAACGTAACTAGTAAAGCTAATATCCGATAGCTTATAGCGTTATAGATAAGCTGCGCAGAACCGGTACTATTAAATAACTACGTTAAGCTAGCTTAACTATATAATAGAGATAAGTAGATCTCTACCCTCTGAATCGAGAGACCTTAATAAGCTCTATAGATATAGATATATAAACTAGTAGAAAGCGTAGTAGATAGAAGAATTAGAATATTAATAGATAATAATTAAGAGTAGTTGCAGATAATTAATCAATTATTTACTACACTATTTATCATAGTCTTTTATTATATACCTTATTCCTATACTATATACCTATTAAAAACCTATCTTAAATCCAATAAAGCTACTACTACTTAAGCTATAAAACTAGTATATAAAACTTATATAAAGGCTACTAAGAGTAAGGTAGCTACTTTAGCTACTCTAGTATTTAATTCTATATATAGCTAGTAGTAAATATAATTATTATTATTAAGTTATATTACTCTAAAGTTAAGAGCTCTTTTTTTAGTAGGTGGATAAAAACCCTAGTAGACGAAAACTAGGTATCCGAGCTTAGAGGAAATATAGGTAGAACTATACCTACTTAGAGTACTCTAAGCTAATATAATTAAATTAGACTATAAAGTATATATCTAGATTATAACTATAGTATATAAAATATATATTCCTAGTACTTTATTAGAATATAGTAATATATTTAATAAAGAAGTAGTATAGAAGCTACTATATTTTAAGAATTTAGACTATATAATCCTATTAATAGAGGGAAAAGAACCTCCCTATAGCTACTCTATAATCTCTCTATACGCGAGCTTTAAGTACTCTATACCTATATAGAGGATACTCTATATAAAGGGTAGATTCGCTATAGTAATAGCCTAGCTAGTATATCTATTCTTTTTATTCCTAAGAAGGATAGATCTCTCTACCTTTACGTAGATTATTATAGACTAAATATAGTTATAGTAAAAGATTATTACCTACTTCTACTTATTAGAGAGATATTAGACCGCCTATTAGGCGCACGTTACTATATAACCCTAGATCTTAAAGATACCTACTATAGAATATAGATATAAAGGGGAGATAAGTAGAAAATAGCTTTCTATACTTATTATAGCTATTTTAAGTACTTAGTTATACCTTTTAGGTTAATAAATACTCTAGCTAGTTTTTAAGAATATATAAATAAGGTATTTAGTAGATATTTAGATTATATCTATATTATATACCTTAACGATATTCTTATCTATATAGATAGTAACGATATTAAGCTCTACTAGCGCGTAGTCTACTTTATACTTAAAGCTTTATAAAGAGTAGAGCTCTTTATTAACCTTTATAAATATACTTTTATATTAGAGGAAGTTTACTTCCTAGGGTTTATTATTATAAGATATAGTATCTATACTAATCCTACGCGTATAGAGACTATTATATAATAGCTAATACTAACTAGTATTAAAGAATTATAGTTATTTTTAGGCTTTACTAACTTCTATTAAAGGTTTATTAAAGGGTATACCTAAAAAATAGCCCCTCTTATAAATCTCTTAAAGGGAAAATAATAATTCTACTAGCTAGATTTAGTATAGACTACTTAGGAAGAACTTAAAGTATACTTTATAAGTATACCTATCCTATATTACTATAATCTAGAGCTACCTATTTACTTAGAGACTAATACTTCTACCTTTATAATCTTTAGTATTCTTTCTTAACTCTACCCTAATAGTAAATAGTATCTAGTTACTTTTATATTAAGGAAACTATAGGAAGTAGAATTAAACTATAAGATATATAATACTAAGTTATTAGCTATTATCTATAGTTTTAAATAATAGAGATATTATCTTAAAGGTATATAGTATACTATTTAGGTCTTAATAGATTATAATAACCTATATTTAATACACGTAGTATAGAGGTTAAACCTATACTAAGTATACTAGGTAATATACCTTAAAGCTTTTAATTTTAAGGTAAAATACTAGGCTAGTAGACTAAATCCTATAGATAGTCTCTTAAGAAGATCTAACTATAAGTAGAAGAACCTATTATTAGTATAGTTATTACCTATCTTCTAGTAAAAATTATAACTAGTAAGCGAGATTACTAGGGTAAAGATAATATATAGTATAAGAGAACCTATAACTAAGCCTAGCTTAGTAAGCTTATATAAGATATATAGTACTAGAGTATATAGTAGTAAAAGGAGCTCTACTACTAGTACTATAGAATATATACTATATATACTATACTTACTAGCTAGAGAGTTAGTTAGTAGTAAAACTATAATAGTAGAGTTTAAAGCTCTTATAATAACCTTATATAACTTATAGTAAAGGGACGCCTTTATATAAGTAAGGATTATAGGTTTAGTAATAGTAGAAAGTACTTAAAATAGTAGGAAAGTATAGTATTAGTACTTTAATAACTAGGAAGTCCTATAGTATAAAGGTAGATTATATATTCTAGAGGAACCTACTATTAGGTAAGAAATTTTACTTTAAAATTATAACTTATATATAGTAGGCTATTTTAGCGTATGTAGAATACTTAAGTTAATTATAAGGTACTATTACTAGCTAATAATAGATTAAGATTTTAGGATTATATAAATACTTATATAATTTATTAAAGAAGTAAAGTAAAGAGATATAAGTAATATAGGTAGCTTATAGCGTTATCTATTCTAGAGAATATCTTTAAAGAAGTCTTACTAGACTTTATTATAGGCCTCCTACCTTTAAAGGACTCCTCTAGGTATACTTATAATATAATACTTATAATTATAGATTACTTCTCTAAGATAGTAATCTACCTCTCTATATTAAAAAAATAGAATATAAAGGATTTTATAGAAGCCTATTTTTATAATATTATCCTAAATTTTAGATTATAGAAAGGTATTATCTTAGATAGAGGCCTAATCTTTATATTAGACTTCTAGGTAGAAATTTACTATTAGCTATAGATAAAGTATAGGTTAAGTACTACCTTCTACCTATAGACTAATAGGTAAATAGAATACTAGAATTAGATACTAGAGTAGTATCTTAGAATCTTTACTTCTAAAAATTAAGATAATTAGATATTCTTATTAAAAACTATATAGTTTATATATAATAATTTAATCTATAAATTAACTAAGACTACGCCCTTTTATATAGTATTTAGGAAGTACCCTATTCTTATATTACCTCCTATAGATAGTAGACTAGAAAGAGAGGTATCTAATACTATAGAGCGTATAAAATATATATAGGAAGTATAAGAAGAACTTAAGAGCTAATTATAGAAAGTATAAGTATACTAAGCTAAATACTATAATAGTAAATATAAACTAGAAACCTTTTAAAGAGGAGACCTTATCCTTCTAAGTATAAAGAACTTAATACTTACTAGCTAATTAAGTAAGAAACTAGCTAATAAGTTTATTAGCCTATTTAGAGTATAAAGTATAGTTAGAATATAGGTATACTACTTAACTCTACTACCTTATTATTATATTTATAATATATTCTATATTTCTCTCCTTAAATACTAGAAGCTTTAATCTAGTAGAGAAGATAATACCTAACTCTTAGAAGTAATAGAGGAAGGAGAAGAGGTATAGGAAGTAGAAAAGATACTTAAAAAATATAGAAGAAAAGAGTAATTTAAATATCTTCTAAGATAGGAAGGTTATAATAAGTCCTAGGATATATAGACCTTAGTAAAAGACTTTAAAAATAAAGAGGAACTTATTAAAGATTTTAAGGTAAGTTAAAGTATAAAGTAAGTAAAGAGAGTAAAAAGAGTATAACCTATATAATTAATATATACTTAAGGAATAAAGTTAATTAAGTAGCTAAAGACTAGGTATCTATATATTAAAAAACTATACTACTAATTACTTTAACCTAATTCTTATTACTATTCTTACTTTCCTTACTCTACTTAAGCTCTACCTACTCTCTACTAGTATCCTTACTATCTATTACTATATCTCTATCTTTACTAAGCTTACTATCCCTACTATTCTCTCTATCTCCTTTATTTTCTAGATTTACCTCTTAACTAGGCTAATTATTATTATTATTATTATTATTATTATTATTAGTAGGTAGTATAACCTAGAAGGTATTAGTATATACTATATATATATAATATACGCGAACTTACTATATAGCCTATAATAGTAATAAGATTATAGATAGTAGCTACTAAGTTCCTCTACTCTATAAGGATTAGCTCTAGAAACTAAGGTATAGTAGTAGTAGTTTAGGTAGCTACTCTTAAGAGAGTACTACTCTAAGTAGTAAGGCGCCTCTTATTTAATAGCTTTAAGTTAAAGGTATACTATATATGCGTAAGCTTAATACTAGTTATATATACCTAAGTATTAGTCTTATAATTAGTAGTATTTATAATAGTAATACTATATATAGTATATAACTAGTATAAGTAATTAACGCAGCTATTAAGCTCTAAAGGAACCTATTTATATTAGTTAGAGTATAACTCCTAGAGTATACTATAAAAAGAACTTACTAGAGAGTAGCCCCTATAATTATAGTTGGAATAATAACTATAGTAGCGATTATTAGGCTTATTATAGATATTCTTCTAGTTAGTAATACCTTAGGCGTAGTATATATAAGTTATATAAGCTACTATACTATTAGCGCGCTTAGCTAGATTACTCTACTTAAAGGGTATTATATTATATAAATTACTCTTTTTAATAAACTTAGGGCGTAGATAGAAGAATATAGTATTAAGTTTATTATAGGCGTTATATATACGTTTTATATATTATATATATACGAAGTAATAGAGTAGAGTAATAATAAAATCTTTATTATAGGAAACTCTCCTATTAATATCGCGCTAGGTAGTAATACGCGTAGTATATAAATAATTTACTATTATATAGTAATAGTTCTTTACTTTATTATTAGGTAAATAGGTAATTAACTTTAATATAAGCGTAATAACTATAATAAGTATATAAGACGCGTATATAGTACGCGATATATATAAGTACTCTTTTCCCTTTTCCTATATTATTTAAGAGTTTTTAATAAGATTATAATAGAAGCTAATAAGGATATTAGATAGGAGAAGAGGCTCTATAATAGAGACTCTATAAAGAGACTCTATATTATATAATTTAGGTAGTAATACTAAGCCTCTAAGAAGGGACTATACTATATCTATATATAAAGAGCGCCTCTCTTATAAAGATAGTTTAGTAAATATTATTTTATTAATTAACTCTCTTTCTAGAGATAACTATTATCTCTTTACTATCTATTATAACCTATAATAAGTACTATTATCTTCTAGTTACTACCTTATAGAAACTAGGTAGAAGGTACTACTCTTAACCTAATAATACCTAGAAGATAGTCCTCCTAGGTTCTAAAGTAGCTTTAAAGAGTTATTACTATTATAACCCTACTAGCTAACTCTACTAGCTATATAAGAATTAGGCTAGTAATTAATAGTAGCTATTATAATAATAGTAAGACTAAAATTAAGGTAGAGGTAGAGGTAGAGGCTAAAGTAGGAAAATTAAAAAGATAAGAGTTAGAAAGTATAGTATAAAGATAAAGTTAGAAGAACCTAGAGAAAGAGAGAAGTAGGCTATAGCGCGAAAAACTAAGGTTTAAGTAGGCCTATAGGAGTCTAAAAAGACTCTTAGACCTTATCTATATAATAAATATAAATAGACTAAGAGTTAATATACTACTTACTATTAAGAGCTTAGGTAAGAGATAACTAAAAGTTAAAATATATAACTAGCTAATAGTAGCTCCTATAAAGAGCTATAGAAAATACTAATAGTAAGGTAGTAAGTAAAAATAGGAGAAAACTAAAGAGTATAAGTAAGAGAAGAATCTAAGTAGAGAAGTATAATAATTATTTAGAGAATACCTATAAGAAGCTAATAAAAGAGAAAAAACTTATAAACTCTACTATTCTTATTATTAAAAGAGAAAGGGACTTAAAAAGCTTATATAAATAAACTCTTAGATACTAAATTATAGTATACTTAAATATTAAAAAGGATTCCTTTCTAGTAACTTAGAAGTATAAGTCTACTTTATACCTATTTAGTTATACTAATATACTTCTAATTAAGGAATTATTACTATAAGAGTAGTAATTATATACTTTAGAATTAAAAGAGTAAGAAGGAAAAGAATAGATAATTAAAGAAGAGAGTAAATACTATATTATAGAGAGTATATATAAACCCTTAGACCCTAGATTAGAAGCTATAGAGTAAGCCTCTAATTAACTACTACTCTTAAAAATAAGGCCTACTATCTATACTCTAACTAGTTACTACTAAGGTTACTCTAGCTTAAGAATTATCTCTATAATTCTTACTACTAAGAATTAGATAGAAACCTTAGGGTTAAAGAAAGAGGTACTAAGGGTTTAGTAGAGTAGGAGGAAATAAAGTTAAGAGGTATATTAACTCTTACCTTAGTATTAGTACTAGTAGTAAGTTTACTACTTAAGCTTTTAAAGTATTAAGAGGATTTTACTAAAGCTTAATAGGACTAAGCTCTTAAGAGGAGAGGAGGTATATAGTAGAGTACTATAATATTTAGCTTATATAAAAAGGGGATAAATAGTTATAAGAGAGAACTAAGTACTAAGAGCTTATAAGTAAAAAGAGTAGAAGAGATAGATAATTATATAGGTAGGTAATTAACCCTAATACTTAGGACTAATAAATTACTATATTCTATAACTATAATCTAATATACTATTAGATAATAGATCTCTAGTTTATAAAGCTATACTATATTATATAGGTAAGTGAAGTAGAGAGCCTATTTAGCTAATAAATCCTCTAGTTATAGGCTAATAGGCTCTTAGAGCTTAGAAGAGTATTAAATATATTAAGGTATATTTATTTAACCTAGGAAGAAATAATACTATAAACTAGGAATTCCTAATCTAGGCTTTATAATTATAGGCTAATAGGCCCTTAGGCTCTAGAAGAGCGTTAAGTATATAATACTATAATACTACTACTACTTCTATATATAATTATTACTCCTTTCTTATCTCTTCTTAGTAGAGGAGATACCTTCTTCTTTATATAGTACTAACTTATAATAGATAGTACTAGTACTAGTACTAGTACTATAACTATATATCGGATTTAAAATAGGTTTTAATAGGTATATAGTATAGGAATAAGTTATATAATAAAAGACTATAATAAATAATATAGTAAATAATTAATTAATTATCTATAAACGCTCTTAATTATTATCTATTAATCTTCTAATTCTTCTATCTACTACGCTTTCTACTAGTTTATATATCTATATCTATAGAGCTTATTAAGGTCTTTCGGTTCGGAGGGTAGAGATCTACTTATCTCTATTATATAGTTAAGCTAGCTTAACGTAGTTATTTAATAGTACTAGTTCTACGCAGCTTATCTATAACGCTATAAGCTATTAGATATTAGCTTTACTAGCTATATTAGCTATATTAGCTATACCGGCTCTACTAGCTATACCGGCTATAATCTTAGATATAATCTTAGATAGTCTTATAATAATACTTTTATCTAGTAGTAGATAACTAAGTTTAACCTTAGATTATCTATAAATCTAATATACCCCTTTAGCTTAGTAAGCCTTTAGTAAGCTAGAACTTATTAGGTAAGTATAAGGTTATTTAAGTAAGCGTAGATTTTATTAAGAGGTACTTTATATATAACCTAGTATTCCTATACTTCTACTAGTCTAAGTTAGTTTAAGAAACTCTTCTACTTATTTCCTAGAAGTACCTTAGTAAACCTATTAGTAGTTATCTCTATTAATAGAGTATAGGCTACTTTAATTTAATTAGCTAATACCTCTTACCTTAGCTAATAGTTATAAATATTAATATACCTTAGTTTAGTTTAGAGTTTAGCTAGTTCTTTAGTAATAAGCTAGATTATTTAAGTATTATTATACTAGATAGTAATATAGCTTATTAGTAGTTTAACTTTTAGCTTATCTAGTAATTATAACGTAAAGATAGCTTCTTTAGCTACTTAGGATAAAGCTAGTAATTTAGCTTTAGTTATTAAGGTAGTAATAGTATCTTTTTTATTAGCTCTCTATATAATAAGACTGTTGAATAGCTTAATAGTATATTCTTAGGAGCTCTTTCTATCTAGAGTATTATTAGTAAAGGAGGTATTACTAGCTACTTAGAGTAAATTACCTCCTCCTAGTTAAAGTACTCTCTATCTTATACTTAATAGATATATAAGTACTTAGTTAGTAGCTTCTTAGTGCGTAGTATTCGGGTTTATAAGGAATCGAGCTAATTATAACGTTGCGAATACTATATCTAGTCTAGTAGTTACTATAGTAAATAGGAGTAAGCTAATTTTACGCTAGTACTTATTAATCTTAGATAGCATTACTAGGTTAGTATAAGGCTAGAGCTTAGAAGTAGCTATTAGAGTATTATAGTAGACGTCTTATTTATTAGCGAGCTAATATATCTTATCGATATATATAGTCTATAGGAGCTAGATAAAGCGTTACTCTCTTTTCTAGATAATCTCTATACTAAGGAACTATTAGAGATCTACTCCTCTAGTAATAGTATACTTCTCTCTTAAGAGATTAGTTACTTTTTCTACTTCTTTAGTCTTCTTTTTATTATAGACTATAATAATATTATCTACGTAGAAGAAGATAATAATACTATCTTTTACTATATAGTATAGCTTATAGAGTACTACTTAAAAACTAAGAGACTTTAGTATTAAAGTAAACTTTTTCTACTATAGTAGAGGTAAAATATATAGTCTATATAGAGCCTTTTAGACCTAAAGGATTATTCCCTTCTTCTAGTATCCCTTTAGTATCTTTATATAGATCTCTTAATCTATTATAGTATAGATAAAGGCGTTTATTATATTATACTATTTTAGTTCAAGATTATATTTAGCCGCAATTACTATAAGTATCTAGAAGGAGTAGCTAGCTAGTATTATAGCGTAGGTATCTTATAATATAACGTTTCTTTACTAATCTCTATATTCTACTAGTTAGGCTTTATATTTAATAAACTAGTAGTATTTATCTAGTTTATAGGTATAAACCTATATATAATTAAGTATCTATTAACCTATTTATTTAATTAGATTAGCTAGTACTTTAGTCTATAATCTTATCTTCTAGTAGCTTAATATATAAGTATATTTAGCTTCTTTAAATAGCTCGCCTATTAGATAGTTATCTAGGTTTATTTAGTATATTAGTAGAGGTAGAAGTTAACTATAATAGAGCTTTAAGCCTCTAGTAAGTATTCTTTTTATCTTTACTTTATCTATTAACTCTCCTCTATATTACCTAATATTTCCTACCTAGGTACCTACTATAAAGGCTACTACCTATAGAATAGTTTTAGATAATCCTTAGTTATTATAGGTTTTTATTATAGTAGTTAACTATTCTAAGCTAATTTTAGATAACTTATATAGTACTAGTCCTCTAGTTATTAAGTAAGCTAAGAGTACTACTAGTAGTAGAGATAGTAGTAGAGTTAGGTACTAATCCCTAATCTTCCTTCCTTAATAGTAGCCTAGTAGGTCTACTTCATTTATTAATATATCTAGATTAGTATCGTCCTTATAGAAAGACTCTATTTCTAGCTAATAAACTAGTGTTAGGAGCTTAATAGTTCTTATATAAGTAGTAATCTCTTCTAGCGTTTAATATATAAGGTTATCTATTAGGTCCTCTATTTTACTATTAAAGATTATATACTTATTAAAGATAATATCTCGAGTACTTATTACCTTAGCTATAGATAGTACCTATATCTAGTAGATATTTAATAACTAGTATCTAATAAGGTATCTAATCTAGGCCTTTAGGTCTAGCTACTAGAGTCTTAATTTACTATAGTAAGTATTATTAGTTATTATAAAAGCTTTATACCTATAGGCTTCCTTAGTAATACTATAATTCCTTAATTATAAGCTACCCCTATAAAGAAGATCTTATATAGCGTTTTCTAGTTATTTAAGTAACTTAGTATTTAGTTATAAAGGTATACTCTAGCTCTAGTAATCTCTAGCTAGAGTTCCTAAGGTAGATTTACATTAAGCTATATTATACGTAATTTCTCCTTATTAATACCTCTAGTACGCTCTACTCCTCTATTTTAAGCTTACGTATCTAGGGCTAAGAGTTCTACTATAATACCTTATAAGCTTAGCTAATACTAGACTTCTAGTTTTACTATTATAATTTTATTATTAGCCTTAATTACTTTAACTAATATATTATACTAGTTCTTTAAGAAAATAATAAGTATTTCTAGTATCTTAATAATTAACTTCGCTAATTAGTTATCTATAAAGTAGAAGTCCTACTATAGTTTAGAAAGTTTCTTAGTAACTAGTATCTAGCTCTTTTCTTTATTAAAGCTTTATACTTTATATAAGTAGAAATTAATTAAGACTTTTTCTCCTAGTTCTTTATAGCTAACTTATAGTATACAACTAATTTAATATCTTATCTTAGCTTTACTAGAGGAGTTATATTTAATAGTAGTTACTCCTTTTACGCGTACCCCTTAAGTTTACTAGATAAGGTACTTAATTACTACTAGTCCTAGATAGCTAAGTCTCTTATACTATATAAGTATAGTTACTTTAGTTAACCTTAGTTTATAGGTATAATATATTACTTCTTATAATAGATAAAACTTAAGTACCTATTAGCTATAGATATCTATAAGATTTCTAATTATCTATCTATCTAGTTTATTTAGGGTTATAGGTTCTAATTAGGTATTCTACTATATTCCTATCTATTAGAGTAATTGGAATAAGACTAGGTTATAGTAGATATCTAGGTATATAGCTATATTATATAAAACTAGATAATTTACCTTAGATTAATTCTTTAATATTAGATTAATAGATCTATATCCCTTTACCTATAGCTTTAAATTACTAGCCTAGATATAGTCTTCTTAAGTAGGTAGGCGATAGTTATAGATATAATTAGGGTTATTTATAATATAGTAGGTCGTACCTAAATTAAGGATAAATAAATCCTATAGTAGATATTTATTATAGTTATTTATTATAGTTTAAAAGGATATAGTTATAAAGGTCTCTTTAATACTTAATATTCTTCTACTATAGAGTTATTCTTAATCTCTAGGTATTAGAGTTAGTAATTACCTAAAGCGAAGTTTAGACTATTCTCTAATTAATCCTTAAAATATAGTATTATTTTTATATTTATAGTTAATAAGCTCTTATAGAGTCTTATTTAGATTCTAATATAGAGGGGCTATATCTAGATTAATATAATAGTATTCCCTTAGGTTATAGAATTTACTATAAATAGGGTATTTTTCCTTTACTATAGTTTACCTAGTTAATTATATATTATTACTATTTTAGCTAGGTTAATTTTTATACTAGGGTCTACCTTAGTTTAGGTTTAACTAAAGTCTACCTTAGTTTAGTAGTAGATTATATTCTATAGGAGAGGTATCTTTAGTCCTACCCTAGGTAGTCTTACTACTAGTAGGAAGATCTAATAAGCTATTATTAACTATAAAAGTAGCCCTATTTTTCCTTAATTTAAGAGGATAATTTACTATTAAGTATTCTTAGAATCGTTCTATTATCTCCTTATAGGTTATATAATCTTTAAATTAACTATAATCTTGAAAGTTAATAGACTATATAGGAGTAATCTTATTAATTACTAAGAGAAAGTCTTTTATAACTACTTTAATATATAATACCTCTACTACTTTATAAGCTTCTACGTTAGTAGTAGCTTAGTTATACTTAGCTAGCTAGGTTTCCTAATTTAATATACTCCTTATTATTTTAAGTAAGTAGATATAGTACTTATAAGCTTACTCTCTCTCTAACTACTTATTAATACTAATAGTTTATTTAAGGTTAGTAAGCTACTATTATAGTAACTAATCTAGTAGATAGTATATATATAGTAGATATAGTATAACTAATAATTAGATAAAGACTATAATTTACTATAAACTTATCTACTCCTTATTATATATATATTATTTAATTTAATACTACTTAGAGAGAGTTTTATAGTATTTAAGATCCTCCTTAAATACTTTAAGGCCTATAGTTAATAGCTTAGATTAATGCGCTAGCTCTTAAATATTAGAGGCTAGTATATATTTAGTAATTTCTAGGGGTTAATAAATTCCAGTTCTTCTATAAGTTTAGTAGTTATTACTAGGTTAATCTTATCCTAGATTTTATAGACTACGCATCTAGATTAAAGCTATATCAACTAGGCTATATAGTTAGCGTTATTCCTTAGTATTATTATAGGATCGCGCTACGCTTAGTACGCTATTATAATTTAATTAGCTTAACCTAGTTAAGATAGTAAATTTTAAAGTTTAGTAGGGTTTACTAGGAACTAATTATAGAGCGCGCTAGTTAGAACTAGCTAATTAATAGAAGTTAGGTCTACCTAATTTCTATAGGTTTATATACTAATTAGCTTAACTTATTTTAGTTATTAGTTTAGCTTAATTTAGTTAAGGTAGTAAGACTCTTAATTATTAGATTTAAGATAGGTTTTAATAGGTATATATTATAGGAATAAGTTATATAATAAAAGACTATAATAAATAATATAGTAAATAAAAAATTAATTATCTATAAATACTCTTAATTATTATCTATTAATCTTCTAATTCTTCTATCTACTACGCTTTCTACTAGTTTATATATCTATATCTATAGAGTTTATTAAGGTCTCTTAGTTCGGAGGGTAGAGATCTACTTATCTCTATTATATAGTTAAGCTAGCTTAACGTAGTTATTTAATAGTACTAGTTCTACGTAGCTTATCTATAACGCTATAAGCTATCGGATATTAGCTTTACTAGTTACGTTAGCTATATTAGCTATACCGGCTCTACTAGCTATACTAGCTATAATCTCGGATATAATCTCGGATAGTCTTATAATAACGCTTTTATCTAGTAGTAGATAACTAAGTTCAACCTTAGATTATATATAAATCTAATACTATAACTATAACTATAACTATAACTATAACTATAACTATAACTATAACTATAGCTATAGTAGTAATAATAGTAATAATACTAATACTAATAATAATACTACTACTACTATACTCTATATATTAATACTTTCTAATTACTTTTTCTTTTCTAGGTCTATATAGTACTAATAGGTATAGTAGAAGATATCTCTTATACTATCTACTACTACTACCTTCTCCTCTATTACTACTATTACTATTAAGATATTTAGGGCGCTTTCTATATACTAGGTAGGTAGCTAGATATTAGTAGTTCTACCTACTAGGTAGCTAAGTACTTACTACTTTATATAGGCTTTCTATATTAATATATATATTTAAACTCTATATAGTAGGTTTTACTAATTTATTAGTAGAATAAAGAGAGAGCTTTAGTAGCTATACTATTATATAATATTATAGTCTTCTTACCTTTAGGGACTAACCTATATCTATAGGTCGCGAAGACTCTTTAGTAGGAAGAGTATTTCTATATATTACTTATCTAGAGCTAGGGTTAGCTTAAAGCTACTCTATATAGTTATTAATATAGTAGTTTAATAAGGCCTTTACTCTTCCTTAAGTACTATATAGTCTCTAGTTTTTAAGAAGGAGCTTATAGCTCCTATATCTAGTAGAGCTATAGCTTATAGTACTAGTACTATACGTAAGAGTTCCCTAGAGAGGAGGGGGTAAAGAGAGAAGGATTTCTTTTATTTCTTTTCTTTTATTTTTCCTTTATTTTTCTTTTCTTTTCTTTATTTTTCCTTTCTCCTAATATTTTATCTTTATATATTAGTTAGATTTCCTTTATTTTTCCTTTTTCTTTTATAATATCTAATATATAATTACTCTCTCTCTATTCTATATATTCTATAATCGTATATAATATAAAAATAAGTAAAAAGAAAGTAAATTTAATAAAGGAGATATAGTTAGTATATTATACGTAGTACCTTATACTAGTAGAGATTTTTCTTCTATATATATAGGTTTAAGTTAGTTAATAAACGCCTCTACTTTAATATTAAGTATATTAGTTAAGATAAGTCTCTTAATTACTAAATTTAGTATTTTCTTTATATATATATTAGCTAGGTTATCTTTACTATTAATTTATCTAACTTCTATAATTTCTCTATTCTTATATAATTCCTAAAGAGATATAATATTAATTATAAGTTTCTTCTTATTTATTATACTAAGTTTTATAAGATAATTATATAGGAACTTTAAGTCTAAGTATACTACTACTAGAACCTAAGATAATTAGAGTATTTATATAATCTATTATACTATTATACTAATAGTAATAGTATTATTAAAGCTATTTACTATTCTATATAACTTACCTATAAGAATACTTCTTATAACTCTCTTATATTTAATAGAATTCTAGTATATAATATTACTATAGATTTTAAAGTTATACCTATCCTTTATATAGCGCTTTATTACTAGGATAATAATAAATCTAATCTAGGAGCTAAGGTTTATATTATTTATAAATAATTTATCTATAAAGATATATAGTTTTATATAGTCTAGCTATAGTAGAATAAATATTAGGCCTCTTTCTAGGTTATTAATTTACTATTAAAGTTATATATTAAAGGTATTAATATCCTCTATAGATAGTACTATTATCTATATAGCTACTAATAGGTTAAATACTATCTTTAGTTAGTATACTAATATAATATATATACTCCTAGCTCTCTATATAATATACTATTAGGTAGTATCTTATACTATTAGGTCTATTATATAGAGGTTACTAGTTTATCCTTTCTATATAAGTTTAATCTTATCTTATACTATTATAATTCTCTCTCTAATAAATTTAATTAGTTAGTCTTTAGATAGGATTATCTTTAGTTTTATATAGAACTTTACTTTATTTAGTTCCTCTTATTCTTTCTATATAAAGGCTAGAGTAATAATACTAATTATATTATCTATTTATAGACTAGTAATCCTAAATATACTTTATCTCTTATCTATAATTAATAGATATAGGTTGTATAATAAAGTTCTTATTCTTAGTTTATTCTTATAATAGTTATAATAGGTCTTAAACTAATATAGGCCTAATTCTACTATACTATATAGTAGTTATATAATATATAGGATTATATTTAGTAGGAATAAGTTCTATAGTTTCTTTAATAGTTTTATATATAGTATATAGAGAAGTTTATCCTTTAATTATATAGAGGGGTGTACGAAAAAAAGAGTAATTTTTTTTTTTACCTTTTTTAAAGTACTATATCTTAATAACTATATAAGCTAGAAATAAAAAAAAAAGTTTATTTTATAGAGAAAAAGGTAAATATTAATTTTCTAATAAAAAAGTAGTAATATTATATAATCTATATTATTTTATTTAGAGTTAAAGTAGAGGTATTTTTTTACTTTTTTTTTAAAGTAGTACAACTTTTTAATTTACGTTTAAAAAAGTCTAATTATTTAACTAATCCTAGTTTAGTTAGTAAAGATTATATAAATTAATTTATAGTATAGGTTACTTATCTAAGTAATTTTTTAGAATTAGAGGAAAAAAATAAAAAAAATAGATAAATAGTTAGCTTACATAATATATTACTAAAATACTAGCCTATAGATAATAAATTAATATTTTTTAAAAGTTTTACTAAATTCTCTAAATTAGTACTAAATCTCTTAAATCTTAAAGCTAACGTCTAGCTTCTATTAGAAGCTAATAACTCCCCTAATAAGATAGCTACTATCTAAAAAAGAAATATTAAAATAATTTATAATACTATTAATAGAATTAAAAAGAAAAAAGGTATAAAAGTAGAGGATATAAAAAGATATAAAGAAAGACCTACTAGAGATTTTAAAAAAGAAAAAAAAGATATTATAAGAGATATAATTTAAAGTCCTAAGAAGATAAATAAGAGATTAATACTAGAAAATAATCTAAGTACTAATATAAGAAAGTTATAATACTTTTTAGAAGGATAGAGAGTTACTATTAATATAAGTACTAAAAAGTTATTAAATTTTAGCTAAATTAGCTAAATTAAGGACTTAAGTACGCTGAATAGTAATTAAAGATAGTAGAAAAGAAAGAATTTAATTTAAAAAAGATTATATTTTTAGATAAAAGCTCTATATCTAGAGAGTATATAGCTAGATAAGAATACTATAGAAAAATAGGCTCTATTAAGATTAGAAAGTAATTAGTTTCTATAACTTATAAAACTAAGTTTAAAAAAAATCCTAGTATACTATTTTTTTCTATTTTCTATTCTCCTTTTTTCTATTTAATTGGTTTTTTTATTACTTTAATACTAACTAAGTTATAACTAAAGATATAACTATCTTAGTTTAGAGATCTATTTAGATAAGAGGATAATATAAATTAATTATTATAAGAGACCCTATAAATACTTTACCTTTCGTTAATAGAAGATATATATAAGAGGTACTAAATCTTATAGTTAAAAAGTATATAAAATATAGTATATAACCCTACCTCTTTTTTACCCCTTTTTCTTTAATATATATAACTATATATATATATATATATATATATTAGTTATATTTCTAAAGTATATATTAATTATCTATTTAGGCTAGAGATTTTAGTAATATAACTATATAATTAATAAAACTAAAGCTATTAAGGATTAGTTTAAATAGAATAAAGTTAAGCTTTATCCTTACTCTACCTTTAGTCTAGATTTAAATCCTATTAAAAATATATAGAATCTACTTAAAGATAGGCTAAATAAATAACCTAGAAAGAGCTTAGGTATAGAGATTAGTTTAAAGAGTATAGAAGCTTTTAAGCTTACTAAAATAGAAGAGTAGAACGCTATAAGCTAGTAGGCTATAGATAATTATATACTATCCTTACCTAGAAGGTAGGAGGCTATTAAAATAGCTAAGGGCTATTAGACTAAGTATTAGTCTTATCTAATATATATTTATTAACGAAACTCTAAAAAAACCGAGTTTCTTTATAAATATTAATATAGTAATACAATATATCTATAAATCTAATATATAATAGGTTCTGTATAGATAATTAATATATATAAAATATAGGAAAAAAGATACTTAAAATAAAAAGTTGTAAGCCTTTAAACACGGCTTAAAAAGATACCCCTATTTTAGTGAGCTACTATAGCTAAGATACGCTTACTAAGCTATAGATTTTTATATAACCTAAAATAGCGAGCTTTTCTCTTTAAAAATATCTATTTTTTATAGTTATAGCTCTTATATTACAGAAGTTATAATACTTTAAAAAAGGTTAAAAAACGGATTACTCTTTTTTTCGTGCACCCCTCTGTATATATAGATTTATAAATTAGATAAATACTACTAGTTTATTAAATATAAAGCCTAACTAGTAGTATATAGAGATTAGTAAAGAAATATTATATTATAAGATACCTACGCTATAATACTAGCTAGCCGCTCCTTCTAGATACTTATAGTAATTATAGGTAAATACAATCTTAAACTAAAATAGTATAATATAATAAACGTCTTTATCTACGCTATAATAGATTAAGAGATCTATCCTATATACTACTAATATCGCCCTAGTATAGGCTACCTTTTAATAGCTAATTAAATCTAAATATATTATAATACTAAATATTTTATTATAATAATAGTAATTTTTATTTACTAGCTAAAACACGCCTTTTTTAAAATCTCTCGTATATATAACTATATTAAAACGTGTAGCGCTATTAAGTAATAATACTAATTTCGTAAAATATACGAAGTATAGTAAAAAAGCTAGAGATTTACCTAATCTTCTATTAATACTACTACCTACCTAGTAACTACTTAGAATTAGTAACCTATATACTTTTAGACGCTCTCTCTTACCTAAAGGTATAGATATTAACTCTTCTATTACTTTATTTAACTTATTTTTTAATATAGAGGTCCTTAATTAGATTATATACTATATAAATTAGTATACTAAGAAGCTTTAAGCTAACGCGTTACTAATACTAGCCTACTAGAAGTAGAAACCTATATCTTTAAGCGAGCTATATATATACCTTATAATTATCGTTTATATAGGAGTCTACTAGGAGCCCTTACTTATTAAATACTAGTAAAAACTTTATAGTATAGTACCTTAGTATAAGATTAATTACTATATAGTAAAGGAGTAATAGGAATAGCTTAACTAATACCTATACTATATAGAAGTTAATTAGAGCTTTAAGTCGCCCTTTAGTTATATATAGGATCTCTTAGAGACGCTCTATAAGCGCTCCTTTAAGTATTAGATTCCTAGAGTCTACCTCTATATTAATAAGACTATTATAAGATTTACTAGACGCATAAGCGAGCTTATAATAATTAAGATAAAGCTAACTCTAGAGAGCTTTAAAATCTAGTATTTAGCTAATAATAGAGTAATACTAAACTAGTTATTTTATACTAGAGGATAAGGGCCTATTAACTTACTTAATTTACCTACTAACGCGCTAGATTTTACTCTTATAGAGTTAGTCTCTATTACTCTTATACTCGCTATAGACGCTTCTAGCTATCGCCTTTTCCTACTAAATCTCTATATTATATAGGACGATAATCTCTTTAATACTATACCTATACTTAAATACCTTAGATCTAAAGGCATAGGCTATACTAGGATAGTTAGGATAATAAAGATAGTAATAGAGGAGAAATTTAAAGTAATAGCTAAGGCTAAACTTCTAGTAGAAGCTCTAGCTATTAGT
>JAJTIZ010000267.1:0-33867 GCA_021365335.1 Phaeosphaeriaceae sp. PMI808
ACCTAAAAAGGCCTAAATATAGTCTAAGATAGTCCTACTTAAAGAAGGAAGAAGAGCTAGAGAATAGAAATAGGTACTAAAGAGAGAAAAGTCTTCTAAAAGCTAAAAGACTTCTTTCTAGAAGTATCTATTCTTATCTACTTTATAAGAGAAAAAGAGATAAAAGTAGAAGTAAATACCTTTAGTAGGGTAATTATAGGTATCTTAAGCTAATTAGTCCTAATTAAGGGTAGCCTATTATAATAGCGCCTAATTAACTTCTTTTTAAGAAAGTTAATCTAAGTAGAATATAATTATAATATATATAACTAAGAACTACTTATAATTACTAGAAGCCTAGAATACTAGTATTATTACCTTAAAGGAATCCCCTTTAAAATTCTTATAGACTATAATAACTTAAAATAGTTTATAGAGATAAAAATATTAAACTATAGGTAAGTAAGATCCTACCTATTATTAACTAAATATAACTTTATTATAAACTATTAGCCTAGAGCCTTAAACCTAGCTAATAGGCCTTTAAGAAGGCTAGATTATATAGAAGAAGTATAGTTCCTAAAGTAGAAGTATAATAAAGCCTTTACCTACCTAATAAAGAACCTTCTTAGTTAGACTATATAGACTAAACCCTTCTAAGTTATAGTAGTTACTTATAGTTAACGAAATAATAATATAACTAAAGAAGCTATAGCCTAGAGGAGTTCTACTAGGAAGAATAGAGACGTACTAGTAATCTAAAATACCTATAAGAGTAAGATAAAGTAGAATAGGATTAGGAACCTACCTTAGAGGACTTAGAGGAGGGATTAGTATAAAATAACCTACTTGCGCCTAAATATAACTAAAAAGGGCTAAAAGTCCTTAATATATCTAAAGAAAAGGCTAAAGTACTTAAAGAATACTATAATAATCTAATAGTAGGTTACTTTAGTATAAGAAAGACCTTAGAGAAACTTTAAAGGTAATATACCTAAGAAGGAATATAAAAGGACGTAGCTAAGTACTATAAAGCCTACCTAAAGTACTAAAGGTTAACTATAGTAAGATACTACCTATATAGCCTACTTTAACCTTTTCTACCTCTACTTAGAGCTTAAGAGGAAGTAATAATAGATTTTATTATAGAACTCCTCCTAAGTAAGATATTAGGTATAGTATATAACTCTATACTTATAATAGTAGATAAGTTAACTAAGATAATATACTATGTCCTAGCTAGGGCTAATTAGGATAGAGAAGACCTAGCCTAAGCCTAGATAAAGAAATTATCTAGCTCTATAGAGTTTTAGTATAGGTAATTTTAGATAGAGGCCTACTATAGTTACTAGATAAAAGTTTAGTATAGCGTAGTACGTGCGCGCCTAATACGAGATTAATACCTTATCGTTTACAACTACCTACTACCTAAAATTATATATAAACTTAGTTTTTTTAATATATTTAAAGAGTTTTAAATTAGTATTTAGTCTACTAGCCTCGCGCGCGCCTATAAGCTTAAATCCTCCTTAGTATACTTAAGATAAGCTTATATATAAGCATTCCTAGTATACGCCGCTAGTACTCCTTTAACGCGCTATAGAAGCCCTCCTACTCCTCTTTAGCTTATAAGGAGTTATTATATTATAGGTAGTATATATATATTATCTTCTTAAGATACTACTAGAGGTACTTAATTAGGTTAAAGTTAGGTAAGTAAGGTAGCTAGGTTATTAGTATAATATTATATTAAGCTATCTATCTTATTATTGCGCGCAAGGTGTATATACGCGCGTTATCCTATATAAAAAGCTAAGACTACCGCTAGCTAGGTAGTAGGCCTCTATAAAGAGCTTTAATATAACTTTTACTTAACTAGTTACATTATCGTATACGCTTATCTCTCTCTATAATAATAAGTAGACTATAACGTAGTCTACCTCGTTTATCCAGCTATATAGATCCCTATACTATCTAGGTAGGGCGCTTATAAACGTTAACCTTAGTTACTATCTCTAGCTTCTATTTCTCCTACAAGAATTAAAAGTACTACTTATAGTTATAGCTAGAGCCTTTCTAAAGAGAGTACTTATCTAAGAATTTAATTATACGCGAGTACTACTAAAAGTAGTAATACTATTAATAGAACTACTAGCATTTCTAAGTATAGATAGGCTTAAGTTTTAGTCGCTTTTTATATAGATTTTTAGTAAGGCCACGTCTTTTAATAAAGCGGTATAATATCTTATAACTAGGTAGCTTTAAAGGAGTCCTATCTACTACTATAACTATAGTAGCTTTAATAAGCTCTAAGTACTTAATCTTTAGCTAGGTACAAGCCTTATAATAGATAAGCTTCTTCTAGTATAGTAATAGTATAGGTAGATAGCTACTACGAGGTTTATCTTTAACGTTACCTATTTCGTAGTATTTTTTCTTAATTTAGCTAATAGCTAATAGTATATAGTTAAACTAGCGCGTAACTTTAGAGTACCCTATACTAGCTAATACTATCCTAATAATCCTATTATACTTATCTAGACTTAAATTTAGCTTTCTATAAGTATTTCTATCTATCTCTCGTCTAAACCGGCGCGGTATAGCTATAGTTATAGTAGGTTAAAGTAGTAGCGTAGTTTGAAGGTGTACAGTAAGTTAAGCTTAGCGTACTAAACTTTTATCCTAGTACTATAATAAGTATAAAATACTAGAAATTCTTCTACTACTATCTAAATATAAGGTATATTCTCTCTTTAGCCTATTATCTATAAACTAATAGCTAGACTAAAAGATAGAATTAGATACTTAAATAGTACCTATACTACTACTATACGCTTAAGTAGGATAATTAGGTATAATAGTTACCTATTATAGAATATATATATAATAATAGTATATATATAACTATAAAAGTTACGCTATTCTAAGCTTACTATAGTATATACCTAATTAGGCTAAATTAGCCTAAATAAGACCTTACTAAGAGTAATATACCTCTAGTAAGAGAATTAGTAGTAAAAGTAATCTTAATATAATAAGAATATAAAAGAAATATTACTATAGCTAATAAATACTAAAAAAGGTATACTAATAGGAAAAGGATAGAAATCCTATTTAAAGTAGGTAATTAGATCCTCCTATCTACCTAGTATATTAAGTCTACTAGACTAAAGAAAAAACTAAACTAGAAATACTTAGGTCTAGGCTATATACTAGCCTAAATTAGCCTAACTATATTTAAAATTAATATACTAGATTTAAAAGGCGCCTATCTAGTCTTTTATACCTTACTATTAGAAAAGTATATATAACTAGAAGTAATCCTATACTTTAAGGAACTTCTATAGGAAGCCTTAAATATAATAGATAAAGATATATACGAAGTAGAGAAGGTAAAGAATAGAATATAGAAAGATAGTAAATAGTTTTACCTAATAAAATAGAAAAACTACTTAGAAAAAGAGAATACCTAGGAATTATTAGCTAACCTATCTACTTCTACTCTTAATTAGTTCTAGAAAAAATATAAGTTATAATATAAGCTATAAATAAGTACTATTTAGCCTAACTAGGCTTATAATAGTCTAAATTAGTATAACTTATCTAAACTAAGAATAGTTCTACTAAAAGAGAGAAGAAAAAGATAGTATAATTATAATAGAGACTTAAGAGCTACCTTTACCTATATTAATAATTTTTCCTATACTTAGGTTTTTTTAAATTTTTTAGGTATTTAATAGTACTTATATAAGTACTACTAAGTATATATTATAGTATTAAAGAAGTAGAATAGAGAATATTACTATTATAAGTTAGTATAAATTAGTATAATTAGACTTAAAATAGTCTCTTATTACTAGAGGAATATATATCTCTCTTCTTTAAACTTATATATACTAAGAGAATCTTCTAGGGGTATTATCTAAGCTAATAGGCTATCCTTTATACTAGAACTAGGTAAACTAAGCTAATTTAACCTACTTTACTCTATAGGAGACCTATAACGCCTATAAGGGACTAGTATAGATATAGAAGCCTTCTTCTTAGTAGTAGTAGTCTTTCTAGCCTTCTTAGTAGCCTAGATAGTATTAGCTATATTCTTCTTATTCTACTTAACCTTAGTTAGACCTATAGTACTTATACTAAACTTCTATAAGGATAGTTAGTAAGCTCTAAGCTAATTTAGCTTAACTAAAGCTACTTACGCGTTTATAGGAAGAATTATATATCTTAAAGTCTAAATCTTCCTCTATAGCGCGCTTTTTAGTATTTTCGCGCTTAATAATAGTAGCCTTAGAGCGATTATAGCTAATAGGGTAAATACTAGACTAAAACTTATCCTCTAGGCTAGTTATACTAGAATAGAGAGTAAGATATTTATAATAGGGCTTAAAAGACCTATAAAGAATAAATTAGCCTAATTTAAGCTAATTTATACTACCTCTACTTACTCTTAGATAACTACTAGAATATCTCTAGTAGTATTAGTAGTAGTATTATAGTTATTTATACTACTAATACTATCTACTAGAGTACTAACTATAAGAGGCTCTAGAATATAGAGCGTAGATAATATAGCATAGGGGGGCTATACTATAGATAAGTTAGCCTTAGCTAATTTAAGCTAATTAGACCTAATTTATATATAGTAATATAATCTTAGCTAGTATAGAGATACTTATTATAGTATTTAGCCTACTTACCCTTCTAGAGTATACTAGTCTATAAAATACTATTAGGATCTATATAATAGTCCTAGAAACTACTAGTAATATTACTATTAGTATAGGTAGCTAGGTAGTATATATAAGGAACCTCTAAGTAAATACTATACTTCTTAATAGTATAAATATACTAATTCTTTATAGATAGTACTATAGTAGCTTAGATTAGCCTAAATAGACTAATAGAGAACTCTTTAGAGTTATAGGGAGTATAGATATAGAAGCTTAGTATAGAAGTAGTCTTCTATATAAAGTTAGCTACTATACTTACTAAATTAGCCTAATTTAAGCTAATTTAGGGCTCTCTATAGAACTCTATAGATCTTAAACTTACTAACTAAATAGAGGGGGGGAAGAAGTAATAGCTAAAATATAGGGGGAGACCCCTATATATACTATTAGGAGCGCTAAGGCCCCTACGTAGGTAGTAATATATAGGTAAGAGAGGAGAGAGAGAGAGGTAAAAGTAAGAGTAAAAAATTCGCTAAAATTATATATTTATTTAGAGTAAAGGAGAATAAAACCTTAAATTATTACTAAGTTTTATATCTAAATTAAAGATACCTTACTAGGATATTAAGACTCTTAAGAGGGGATATTATTAGGGCTTATACTAATTAGTAGCTAGTAGGGCTAACTAGCGCTAATATAGAGTAGAGCTAACTATAAGAAGATAAATAGTTACACGCTATTAGAGGATAGCGATTACTCTCTTTAATATAGACTAAGTTATACTACTCTTATCTATTACTATAATAATCTATCTTATATTCTAATAAGTACTAGTAATAGGTTAGGTTAGATTAGAGTTATATAGGCTCTAGGTTTAGGTTAGGTTAGTATAGACTAGGTTACCTTAGGTTTAAGTAATATATATTTCGTATTAAATATAATTTATTTTATTTTTACTAATAAGTATAATTATATTATTATAGTAAATAATTATAGTATATATAAAATACTTTATACTTATAATATTATATAATATTATATAACCTAATAGGTACCCTAACCTAACCTATACCTATACTAGTACTAGGTTCGACTAAACCTATACCTAGGGCCTATATAACTCTAATCTAATCTAATCTAGAGAAGTAGGAACTCTAACCTAACCTAAACCTAGAGTTTATATAACTCTAACCTAACCTAACCTATTAATAGGTACTCCTAACCTATTTACTAGCCTATAGCTAATATAGCTAATATAACTAGTATAGCTAATATCTAATATCTAATATCTTATAGTATTATAGATAAGCTATATAGAACTAGTACTATTAAATAACTATATTAAGCTAGCTTAACTACTTAATAAGAGATAATAGACCTCTACTCCCTAAACTAAAAGATCTTAATAAGCTTAATAGAGATAGATATATAAACTAGTAGAAAGTATAGTAAATAGAAGTAGAAGAATATTAATAGATAAGAATTAAGAGTATTTATAGATAATTAATTAATTATTTACTATATTATTTATTATAGTCTTTTATTATATACCTTATTCCTATACTATAATCGTAATCTTTAGTTTAGCTATACTCTTATACTTAGGCTATACCTATTACTTTTACTATTACTTTAACTTACTATAATTCTATAACTATACCTAAATAATTACTTAAGAGTATTAAAATAATTATATTATATCTAGTATTTTATTTAGTAGCTCTTTATAGCTTTATAGGCTATAAGGTAGTCTAGTATAGATAGAATTAGCTTCTTAAGAAGAGAGTTAGGTATAGTAGCCTATACCTCCTTTAAGCTAGCTTTAAAGGCTACCTACTCCTCTACTATATTTCCTATAGTATTAAACTCTAGGTAGAGTTTATAGAGTATCCTTTTAAGTACTAGCTATATATATTCTATAGAGTTAAAGTCTAAAGAATAGAGTAGCTAATTAAAGAGTTAGATATTATAAGCCTTTAGCTAATCTAATAAGCTTTAAGCTATATAAATATATAAGTTATTCTATATATATAACTCTCTAAGACTATATACTAGATAGAGACCCTACTAGAGTACTTTTATATAGCTCTATAAGGTATAGCTATTATCTAGACTCTATAGATCCTAGGTTATTACTATAAGCTAGCTCCTCTATACCTTTCTCTTCTCTATAAGCTAGATAGCTCCCTATACTATATAAATAAGCTACTTACTAGTAAGTACCTTCTCTACTATCTTATAGCTCTATTTTTATAAGAAGAAGTACTATACCTTCTCTATATTATAGCTAGATCTATAAATAATACTATACTTATTACTAAATATAAAAGTCTTATTCTTCTACTCTTATTTCTCTAGATACTTAGTAAGCTAAAGGTATAATTTAGCTATCTTTCTAGTAATTTTTAGCCTATACTTTACTTAAAACTTATAGAAACTCTCTTTAGCTAATACGCGTTATATAGTAGATATAGAAATAGTAGGTTAGCTAGTCTTCTTATCCTAAAGTCTAGCCTCTTTTATAAGTAGAAGGTACTTAATTTTAGGCTTTTTTTAATAATATAGTCTAGCTATTAATAGTCTTAACTAGTAAGAATATATAGGCGGCTAATCTATTAGTAGCTACTAGTTTTATAGGTAGTTTTATAATACTATTTCGTTTAGTTAATATAGCTTAGTAAATAGTCTAGCGCGTTAGCTACTTCGCTAGCTACTATACCTCTATCTAATATACCTATATAATAGTTATACTATATATCTAATAATCTACTACTACGTATTCGATTACCTAAGATTTCTATACTAAAAGACTTTATTTTAATAGAGTTATATAGGGTTAAAGAGTAGGTAGTATTTTAGTATTTATAAGGTTTATATAAGGTACGTATAGGGTATAGCTAAGCTAAAGATTATAATTATATATACCTATTAAAACCTATTTTAAATCTAATAAGAGTTTAGGTAATATAGTTTACTATTAGGTACTCTACCCTACTAAGTACTCTACTAAATACTAGTATAATACCTATATAGTAATATAGTATAATACTATATATAATAGAATAGTATTAACTAGAAGTATTACTATTATCTATATCCTCTATTTCTACCTTATAGGTATAGGAGTTATATCTAATCTCGCTATAATAGCTATAGTACCTCTTTATATATACTCTCTTTATAGGTATCTTACTACTCTTATAACTACTACCCTCCTTTTTAATAATTAGGTTAGATACCTTATTAACTATTAGAGTCTCCTCTATATATATATACTACCTTTTATAGGTCTTATACTTTATAAGTATATTAATAGTATCTTATAGGTAGCCTATTTTCTCTTATACTAATACTATATTATAAGCTATCTACTAAGTACCTTTATTTAGCTACTTAACCTAAAGATCTAATAAAATAACTAAAAACCTTTAATAGTTTTATATATAATTTTAGATTAGTATTAACTATACTTCTATCTTATAAGTATTATATAGTATTTTCGCCTCCTAGTTAATAGTACCTAGTATAGGTAGTATTAGTATATATAGCTATATATCTAGCTTTAATAGTACTATATTAGGGTTATATAGGATTAGCCTAGCGCCTTAAAACCCTATATAGATATTCTCTACTATAAATATCTTCTTAAAAGTAGATTTAAAGGCTAGTAGGAAGGTATTTTTATTAATATAGTAGATATAGCTATATACTAAGAGTAATATCCTATTACTATAGTAGTACTTTAATAGTAAGTAGTAGATAATATTAAGTAGTTATAGTAGGTATAATAAGTAAGATAGTATATAGAGAGTAATAATCTTATTCTCTCTATAGTACTTCTAGAACTCTACTAAGTAGTAGCTCTTATAGCTATTAATATTAAGTAGCCTATACGCTTTAGTAGAAGATACCTTTAAATAGGTATTAAAGTACTTAAGCTATACTAGTATAAAGTTATTATTAATCTAGCTAGTAGAAGAAATACTAATAACTTAGTTATAAGATAGATTAGTATACTAGGTAGAGATAAGGATCTTACCTATAAAGATAAAGAAGAGTAGAATAATATACTCTATAATTATAACGCCTTATACTAAGGTAACTTACTTATAATTACTAGGCTATAGTTTCTTCTATTTTCTAGGTTTATCTAAGCCTATAACTATAAGTTAAGAGGTTATCTTACCTATTATAAAGCTAGACTTATTAAAATTCTATATATTCTTATCTATAATACTATACTTCTCCTTTATTAACTAAACTAGTATAAACTATAAATAGATAATTACTAAGTTCTTATAGATAGCTTACTAGTAATTATATAGATAACTCTAGCATATATATAGTTTAGGTATATACTTAATAAACCTATTAACCTAGTTCTTACCTATAGAGTTTTTACTATACTCTCTTAGTAGTCTATTAGCTATATCTTATATATTAGCCTTTAAGAGTAGTATACCTTATAGAGATTTATTAAGTATATACTATATAATTACCTCTTTCTCTAGTTTTATTAGGTACTTTAAGTTTAGCTTATAGTTACGTTAGTAGTATATTATATTATATTATTACTATATTATCTTCTAAGGAACTTTATAGACTAGCTTAGTATATTATAAGCTTTAAATTTAAATACTTTAGATATTATAGCTAGTAAGCTATATATTAGCTTTAGTATTAGGTCTTAGAGCTTAGTAGTATTAAAGTATTATATATTATTACTACGTAGGCGTCGCGCTAGTATTTAGTAGGGTACTTAGTAGGGTAGAGCGCTCGATAGTAAACTATATTATAAAGATTAATTTAAAGAGTATAGAAGCTTTTAGGCTTACTATAATAGAAGAGTAGAACCCTATAAGCTAGTAGGCTATAGATAATTATATACTATTCTTACCTAGAAGGTAGAAGGCTTTTAAAATAGCTAAGAGCTATTAGACTAAGTATTAGTCCTATTTAATATATATTTATTAACTAAATTCTAAAAAAAACTAAGTTTCTTTATAAATATTAAAGTAGTAATATAATATATCTATAAAGCTAATATTTTATAGGCTTTATATAGATAATTAATATATATAAAATATAGGGAAAAAGATACTTAAAATAAAAAGTTATAAGCCTTTAAATATAGCTTAAAAATATACCCTATTTTAGTAAACTACTATAGCTAAGATATACTTACTAAGCTATAGATTTTTACTTATACTAAAATAGTAAGCTTTTTTCTTTAAAAATATCTATTTTTTATAGTTAAAGCTCTTATATTAAGGAAGTTATAAAACTTTAAAAAATATTAAAAAAAAGATTATACTTTATTTTTTATACTCCTCTATATATAATCTTATCCTTAATAGTATAATGTAGTTTATAAGCGAGTCGCTAACATAAGCGAGTTACTACCCTAATATAAGTATAGCGACTACGCAGTAACGTAGCGTAATACTATAAGAAATTACTATACTATACGCTATAGTATAATACTATTTAGAAGCGTCGCTATTATCTATATCCTCTATTTCTACCTTATAGGTATAGGAGTTATATCTAATCTCGCTATAATAGTTATAGCGCCTCTCTACGCGCACTCTCTTTATAGGCGTCTTACTATCTATATAACTACTACCCTCCTTTTTAGTAATTAGGTTAGATACCTTACTAACTATTAGAGTCTCCTCTACGTATATATACTACCTTTTATAGGTCTTACGCTTTATAAGCGTGTTAATAGCGTCTCGTAGGTAGCCTATTTCCTCCTATACTAATACTATATTATAAGCTATCTACTAAGCGCCTTTACTTAACTACTTAACCTATAGATCTAATAAACTTACTAGAGACCCTTAATAGTTTTATATATAATTTTAGATTAGCGTTAACTACGCCTCTATCTTATAGGTATTATGCGGTGTTTTTACCTCCTAGTCGATAGTACCTAGTATAGGTGGCGTTAGCGTACGCAGCTATATATCTAGCTTTAATAATACTACGTTAGGGTTATATAGGACTAGCCTAGTACCTTAAAACCCTACGTGAATATTCTCTACTATAAACGTCTTCTTAAAAGTAGATTTAAAGGCTAGTAGGAAGGTATCTTTATTAATATAGTAGATATAGCTACGTACTAAGAGTAATATCCTATTACTATAGTAGCGCTTTAATAGTAAGTAGTAGACGACGTTAAGTAGTTATAGTAGGTACGACGAGTAAGATAGTATATAGAGAGTAATAATCTTATTTTCCTTATAGTAGTCCTAGAATTCTACTAAGTAGTAGCTCTTATAACTATTAATAATAAGTAGCCTATATATCCTAGTAGAGGATGCCTTTATATAGGTATTAAAGTACTTAAGCTACGCTAGTATAAGCTTATTATTAATCTAGCTAGTAGTAGAGATACTAATAACTTAGTTATAAGGTAGATTAGTATACTAGGTAGAGATAAGGACCTTACCTATAAAGATAAGGAAGGGTAGAATAATACGCTCTATTATAGTAACGCCTTATACTAAAGTAACCTACTCGCGGTTACTAGGCTATACTTTCTTCTATTTCCTAGGTTTATCTAAGCCTATAACTACTAGCTAAGAAGATATCTTACCTATTATAAAGCTAGATTTATTAAAATTCTATATATCCTTATCTATAATACTATACTTCTCCTTTAATTAACTAAACTAGCGTAAACTATAGATAGATAATCGCTAGGTCCTTATAGGTAGCTTACTAGTAATCGTATAGATAGCTCTATTGCGTGCGTAGCTTAGGTATATACTTAATAAAGTTATTAACCTAGTTCTTACCTATAGGCTTCCTACTACGCTCTTTTAGTAGTCTATTAGCTATATCTTATATATTAGCCTTCGAGGGTAGTATACTATATAGAGAATTATTAAGTATACGCTATACAATTACCTCCTCCTCTAACTTTATAAGGTACTTTAAGTTCGGCTCGTAGTCGCGTTAAGAGTATTATCTAGCGCGTTAGTTAATAAGTATTCTTTATAGGACGTTATAGATTACTATAGCGCGTGTACTACTTTAAAGCTACTAAGAATTAAGATCTAAGATAGTAAGCTATAGATTACCTTTAGTATAGGACCTTTAGATACAATATAGTTATAGTATTACGTAAAGTTACTACGTAGTTACTACGCTTATATTAGGGTAGCGACTCGCTTAGGTTGGCGACTTACTTATAAACTACGTTATAGGATATAAATTTTAATTAGTTTAGTATATTAAGTAGTTACTTTATAGATATATCTATCTATTATTATAGGCGTACTTATTATATACTTATACTATATATTATCTATATACTCTCTTCCTTAATTATAGTATAGTATAAGAAGTATATATTTATTATCTCTAGACTATTAGTATAGGAAGTATTATTATAGGTTATAATAGATAGTAAAGAGATAATAGTTATTTCTAGAAAGAGAGTTAATTAATAAAATAATACTTATTAAACTATCTTTATAAGAGAAGTACTCTTTATATATAAGTATAGTATAGATTCTTCTTAAAGACTTAGTATTACTACCTAAGTTATATAATATAGAGTCTCTATTATAAATAACTCTAAAAAAATAGGCTATACCTTTATAAAAATTTATATATAAAAGAGAATATATATATATAAGTAATCTACTAAACTTTTAGATATTATTATAGTATAATATAGTTTATAAGTAAGTAGCTACTCTAATTTTACTAGTAAATTACTACCTAATATCTTTAGAATAACTAGGTAAAAATAGCTAGAAATTTTACTAGTAATAGATATATATATATTCTATAATCTATTAGAATTTAAGCTAGTAGCTCTTATATTAAGTAAGCGATTAAAGTTTAAAGTAAGTTTATCTACTATTACTACTTTAGTATATAACTAAAGAAGCTATCCTACTATAGCTTTATAATTTTAAAAATAGATTTTAAGTATATTAAATAAAATTATTTAAAAGTATAATAGGCTATACTCGATTAAGAGTAGTATATATAAGGATTAGAAGGATTAAGTAAAATAGATTCTATCTTTAATAACTTACTTAATATAAAAGATATCTCGATATATCTTTAATATAAGGTATAAAATAAATAGTTTTATATATAGTAAAAGTTATAGCTTATTATATTTAGAATCTATAAAGTTATTAAGTAAAAACCTATATCTTAAGCTACTCTACCTCTTAAGCTAATAGCTTATATAATATAAGAGCTACTAACTTTAAATTCTAATATAGTATAGAATCTATATATATCTATTACTAGTGAAATTTCTAGCTAATTCTACTTAGTCGTTCTAGAGATATTAGGTAGTAATTTATTAATTTTTACTAGTAAAATTAGGGTAGCTACTCGCTTAGGGTAGCTACTCGCTTATAAACTATATTAGTTATAAAGATATTAAGTATAGAGTATTTAGTTTTTTAGTATATTTTTTACTATTAGGTTTAGTAGTTTATTAGGTTTAATAGTACTTTATATTAATTAGACTCTAAAATTATTATAAATAATTTATATCTCTACTAACTAGATTAGGCTTATAACCTCTATAGTAGCTAGTATACTTAGAAGGAGATTCTAATTATTAAAAATAAACTAGGTTTATACTATATTAGAGTATAAAGACTCTTAATTCCTTTAGTAGTAGAAGGTCTAATAATATTAGATTATTAAGAATAATTTTAAAATTATTATAAATCTACTTATTTTTAGTATCTTAATAAGCCTAGTATACTTTAATCTTACTTTCTTTATATTAGAAAATATTCTAAATATTTAGATCTTATTATAAATAATTATATACTAAATATTAAGATTCTTCTTCTTAGAGCTACTAGGACCTTTTAAGTAGGTCTCCTATTTTTTATAATTATTAAAAATAATTAAACTTATAGTTTAAAGATAATAGAAGTATAGCTTAGCCTAGCCTTAAGATAACTAGACTTATACTTTAAAGTAATTATTATAGATAATTTATTAATTAAGTTATCTTCTACTTTAGAGAGATTAGAAGAAGCTATTATTAAGAATAATTTAAAGATTATTAGGAATAATTTAAAAGTATAATAGAAAAATCCTATAATAAACGTTAATAATAAACCTTTAATATTATATAATAATTTTATAATTATATATAATATTATAGGGCCTAAACTTCCTTTAGAGGAGAGTAGGAGTAAGGAGAGTAACGTTAATAGAGGCTTATAAGCGATAAGTTTAGGTACTAGCGCTAAGGAGCTAGTAGTAAGTACCCTACTAGTACTAGGTAGTAACTCTTACTAGTACTAAAACTAGTATATAAGACTATTAAACCCCGATAAGAAGATAAAATCTATAAATTTAAGTAAAATATTAATCGTATATTTTCTATTCGGTCTCTAGATATAGAGAAGCGCGTTAAAAGTCCTTATAATAGGGGTTAGTAGTATACTAATATACTATATTCCTTAGTATTATTTACTAATATCCTTCTACTTAGCCTCTATAATAGCTCTAGCCTCCTTCTTAATACCTATTCCTACTCTTCTACCCTCTTTATACTTATTACTACCCTCTAGTCTAATAATATATTAAATATAATAAAGTATTCTTTTAATCTACTCTTAAATCTTCTACTAAGATAGCTTATCCTAAGCTTTCTTCTAAACTCTAATAGCCTTAACCTTACTCTTTAGAGCTTCCTTCTTTATAGTAAGTCTCTTTAAATATAGCTAGTAGTACTCTATTATATTAAGATTAGGTAAATTACTATACTAGAGTAGCCTTATTACTTTAAATAAGTTAAAGACCTTCTATTATAAATAATATACGTAAGAAGAAGCTTTATCCTCTTAAATAAGAGTATATAGCCTCTCTTTTATATACTCCTATATAAAGGGAAAAAGCTTAAGAATTAATATTTTAGAATAATACCTCTACTAGTCTATACCTCCTCTTTTATAATAAGTAAGCTTACCTATATCTATAGTAAATTTCTAAGTAGGCTTAATACTAGGCTTATTATATAGACCTAGTCTTCTTATTCCTATATTTAGTTCCTACTTAACTCTAGCTTTAACTTTAAGCTCTTAGTTAAGAGCCTTAATAGTCTTACTAGCTACCTCTTTCTATTATTTTAATTTAGGTTACTAGTAGTAGTAAGGTCCTTTCTTATTATATAAGAAGCTCCTCTAGAATATAAACTTAGAGTAATCTTTCTATCTCTTATATATAGAGCTACGTAAGAAAGCTTTATTAGCTTTCCTCTAAATATAATAACCTCTACGATAGTAGTTAAGGACTATAGAAGTCTTATCTATCTATATAATATTCTTCTAATCTTTAAGAGTCTAATTCTCTTACTCCTTATACTAGGCTAGTCTCTCTTCTCTTATCCTCTTTATTAACCTAGGCTTCCTTATTAGCTTTATCTTCCTATAGCCTACCTTCTTGAATATACGACGTACTATTATAGTAGAGATATTAACTCCTTCTTAACTAAGCTTACTAGTAAGATTAGTATAGCTCTTCTCTCTACTATAATAATCGCGTATAAGCTTCTAAGTAATAGAGCTATATATAGCTATAGTTTATTTCGTAGGGCGTCCTAAGTAGGGAGTATCCTTAAGGTAGGCGTTATAGATAGTTATAGGCTAGGAAGCGTTATATTTAAATCCTCTCTTAATAGCTTTAGCGTAGATACTTCGAACAGTAGAGTTAGGAAGGCCTATAAGGTAAGAAACCTCACTATTTAACTTTCCTCTAATAGATTTAAGAGTAATAATAAGTGCGTAAGTAGCGATATCATGATTAGGAGCCATATTGTACCGTAAAACAACAGAAATGAGGGGCTCAAGGAAGGGCGCGCTATGCCAAGGAACGTGGCGTGTCAGTGCGCTGCCGACCCCTGTCGCGAGGACTTTTGACGCGCTCCTCCGTATAGGCTGACGACCGAGGTGCGTTTCCCATGGAAATTCGTCTAGAATTGTGCTGATGAGGGCGGGAGTTGTGTATGGAAGATAATGCAGAGAGAACATTGGTGAGAATAGTAGAAGCTCCAAGGCTGAAGTAACATGATGTGCCATATTTGATTCACTGTTCATTTACGTCATAATGAGCTAAGTGGTGTTTGGGTAATCAGTCGTGCTCCAGTGAAACCGCACGCAGTGAAACATCACCGGTGAGCTATCTCTTGGCAGCAGTAGCCTGATGAATTAGATAAGGAACTCAGGTATGTTTATGCGATCCAAGAGAAACAAATCTTGAGCACGTTTGCTCTCATTCCTTCCACTTTGCTCGCTCACTGCATCAAACAAAGAGCTGCGCTTTCGGTCCCATCCGCCACCGCACTACCTCCATCATCTGCCCGCCAACAGCCGCCTGCTACACTGACACCAGTCCACCTGAGCAAACACCCCCACAATGGGTCCGGAAATATATCAATACAAGTCCGCCCTCGCTAACTACCGGGCTAACAAATTCACAAAGTGCGCAAATCAGCTACAGGTACTACTCTCGAATCCAAAAACCTCTCAGGACGATGAGATAAAAGGTCTTATCCTTCTCAACACGCTACTTGGCGATTGGCACGAAGTTGAACCAGGTCTGAGCAAAGCAGAAGATCTATTGGGCATAGTGAGGAAGCGGCACCCGGTGGGAGGAGATGAAATGGTGGATTGGCACTTGGCTGAGTTGCAGCATTTGTTAGATGATTTGCATGAAAAGCAGAGACAAGAGTGCGAATGGGAAGATGTCACGGGAGATATGAAAGCTAACGATGACGAGAAAGTGACTGATGCATGGGAGGTAGTGGAGAATTCCGAAGTCGATCACGACGAGGAAGCAGCAGCTTGGGTCGCTGTTGTGAAGGAAAGACCCAAATACCGAGACAGCAAGGTATGCGAACCCCTATTTGTAGTCCCTGTCATTTTACATGTCTAACCTTTGGTTACAGGATACAGTTTCCAAGGTCCTGTTTGCGGCTCCACCGCTCAAGATTCCGGCATCCAACCCACCTGTAGCAACCTTGATAGCGCGCTGTAAGGAAAACCATGCCCACCCACTCATAGATACCGCAGGAACTAATAGTGGATAAAAGGGGAGCGGCGATCGCGAGTAGAATATTCTTAGCTGTAGCTCGTTGGTTGATCTGTAGTTACAAGAATTAGCAATTTGAGGTAGGACTTTTCTCTGAATTCCCAATCAATGTTCTCTACAGCAACTTCAGGCAGCCCTGCCTCACGAGCTACGAGCCTGCTATATCTTAGCGGGTCTATGGTTAGGTGGCCTACAACCTACATCTTAATCTCATGTGCTATCTCAACGTCACCTCTAGCAGCGTCACATCTAACACGCGCTAGCGCGCCAACCAAGGCGATGCGCGAACGCGTCTTTGTGTAGTCTTCTTTGACACCACTTTTTTCTATTAATATAAGAACTTTTTTTTAGTACTAAAATTTCTGGTGGTTGCGTACAAAGAAGTTAAATGATCTCAATGCTAGCGTGATTTTATTCTATGGGCAGTCTTAAGAACCCAGATGGGGTCGCCAGCGTGATACAGTTGCTAATCGCATTCTCGCGGCAGGTGCAATCCGACACAAAAAAAAATATTGTCTCACTATCGCCCGCCCTCAATACCATGGCCACGGCACCGCCTTCGTTTCCCTCTGCTGTCACCAAAAAGGCGGCGCGCATCGCTTCTTGGATTGCACAGCTTCCCCCATCGCTGCCCGCTGAAGAAGACAACTGCCCGCTCAACCGCAAACACGCCAGCTCCGAGCCCAGTATGGCCACATACCGCGTCCCCCCGGCGAAGCGCCAGCGACGTGATGATGATGACGTCGTATTCCCGGAACAGAGCGTGTCCGCCGCTGGTGGGTACAATACCTCCAACCCGCCTAGCAGTCAAGTCGACAGTCGAGCTAGTTCGCCCGCGTCATCTTCTCGGCGTACAACTGGGTTACGCAAGGAGATTGTGATGTTGAAGAAGGCATCTCCCCCTATAATAACAGGGCCATGCGAAGGGGCGGAGCTTCCGCCTGACAGGGTGACAGCAGTCATGGGGCGACTCGAGCCAGGGAAAGTTGTGGGCTGGATACCTGAATCCCTTAAAGTGAGTACAGGCATGTGGTGAGCCCATGTGCGACGAAACCAGCTAATAAATTGACATGCAGGAACCAATCACATCTGACATGACACACGGCGGTCCAACCTTCGATGACCGCGCCTTTAGCCACTTCACTGACCCAGATTTCAACCCGCAATACACACTAGGGAAGGTAAAGAAGATCTTCCAGCGTGCGCAGACGTGCTACGCACTGGGGCGCGATGAGAATGCTTGGTGTCAGGTCGTGATCCAACCGTTGGTGAAACTCGCACTAAAGCTATCTGGTAGAGACAAACTTCTACTGCAGAGTGTGCACGACTTCCTCGTTCTCTCTATGTTTAGCAAGCAACTGACACATTCAGGCAATCCCAGGTCATTCAATCATCCTACCTCTCAGTAGAAAACAAGTCTGGAAAGCGTCTAGAGAGAAAAGCTGACTTTACGCTCTCGTATTCGCACGAATCACCTCGCTTTACAGGCCTCTATCAGCGTTTACTCTACTACAATGCTGATGTTAGCCATGTGTCTGACGCCTTTACTAGCACTACAGCACTCTTTGCTGGGATTGAGGTCAAGGCTGCTGATGGTAACAAGCTAGAAGCTAAACACCAACTCAGCATATGGATGGCGGGAAGTCTGCGAAAGAAGGCTGAACTTGCCAGAATTGCTAGCCTACCTAACACTACCCTTCTCATTGAGCCTGCCTTCGTGGTTGTTGGACACGAATGGTACTTCTATCTAGTATATCTGCAGCCCCAGGGAGCGGTTCGTGTTCTTGAGCATGGGTCTTGCTCAACAAGCAGCCTATCTGGAGTATTTAAGGTTCTGAGGGTTTTGAGGAATGTGATTGAGTATGGACTTGAGGGTGTAGAGGAAGAGGACGGGCCAGTTGGATTCTGGGGTGGGTTTTTAGGGCCGGTGCTCGAAAGGTTAGCTAGTGGGCATGCGTATGAGAACATGGTAATGGAAGAGAGAAGAGCTAGGCAAATGTTGCAACCCGAACAAGAGAATCTAGAAGGGAGTGAGGGGAGTACCGCCAGCGTCGAATACTGCGGTTTAGCTGACCATCTGTTATGGCAGGATAAGATGCTCTGAAAGACATGCGAGTTGAGAAGTAGTGAATATAGAAAAAGTGTCGCAGCGACACGGCGCGAACGCAGAGACTAGGAGGTTGGCTTGGAACAACATCAGCAGCTCCTCATCGGCTCAAGACACTTGCCGAACGCCGGCGCTAGATCATAATGCTGACGGTCTGCGCTTCACTATATATAGAAGGCAAGTGGTGCTGATGTTACTACCTGCAAAAGTCGATTTTGCTAATGACTAAGACTGCAAACAATCAATGCCTACGCAGTCCTCCCGCACGGTGTATCCAGATACGGGAAACACGCGACCCTTTTCCAGCTGCTACCGCCTCAGCAATTCGACGTAGGAAGGGCCGTCAAGGGGATTAGAGCCTTTATGGCCATACCACATCTAATACATACAGATAGTGACGATTTACAAGGGGCAGTTGAGTTAGATAGTCGAGCATGCCTGTAGGCACAGAAATGGGATCACCGGAAATATTCAACCCGCGAAAGGAGTGATTGTAACATCTGCGTCTCTTCATCTCTCGTAGGCCACCAAGAACGTTCAACCCTCTTGACAACTCACCTACTCTACAGACTGCAGCAAGCAGAGATGGTCGAAGATAGACGACAGATTGAAAGTCTTAGCGGGTTGTAAAGATTCCATTCCGAGCAGTCACGACACAAAGCTACTCTACATTGCTCCTATAGGTATCTCCGACCGAAACGATGAGAGGTGGTTCGGCTTGTAGCGAAGAGTGAGAGAAATCAAGGACTTCGTTCAAGTTTTGACGCGGCTTGCTTGCACTCTCCCCGTCACCATCGCCTCAGGCCTGGACTGATCCGTGATACCTCATTCCGTTTGCGGGTACCAAGGGTCCTCAGACGCTGGCTGAGCGATGTATCGCTCCAGAGGAGTGCATCCCTCTCCACCCTTGTCGCCCGTTCCGTTGACTCCGTTTTGATTCATTCCCACGGTGCCAGACGCAGAATTGTCGCCTACCAAACGAAGGTCAACATTCATCTCAGTGAAGAGCGAAAGAGACTTTACCTTTGCTGTCATGACCACCAGATGCATCTGAGTTCTTGGAGTCTAGCCCTTGTCCTTGGCCGGAGACGGGTTGCTCAACCCAGGACCCAATGCACCCTAGGTCTTGTTCAGTTCCTTGCCGCGTGGGTGTGGAGGTCTGCGCCATGACTAGTCTAGGAGCGATGGAGGATTGTTCGAGTTTCTGTATAGGTAAAGCGGATGATGTTAGGAGCATGCTAATGAGCGCATCCTGCTAATTCTCTTATAGGACACGGGATTGTACTTTTGGATGCCAAGCCGCAGTGGGTGGTTCAGGAGCACGGACAAGTGAGAGAACAAAAACCCACTGCCGTGGCCCTACAATTCGCAAAAGTACAATTAGAACGTTCATTGCCACAATTCGCCCTTGTTTTAAAACGCACGGAATAAAATGATTGAAAACACTGAATCCATTCAACTCTCCAAATGCCACATATCATTCTTCGTTGGTACCACTGTGCAGCCTCTTTTATTCAGCCTCTTCCAATAGAGCTACAACGTCACTATGGCCATTCTCCTTCGCAAGCTCGATAGCGAATTCGAATCCCTTTTTACATCGCACATTACCTTTCGCTCCAGCATCCAGAAGGAACTGGACTGTGTCCAAACGGCCATGTTCAGCCGCGCCTTCGATGGCATATCGGCCCTTAAGAACTGAAGGCTCTGCATTGACCCAGGCGCCTTTTTCGAGGAGAAGAGCGACTAATATGATATTTCCGGATATAGCAGCGCCCTGCAAAGCAGTGATTCCTCCGTAGACTGCCGGTTCTGCATTAACCACTGCGTCATTTGCAAGTAAGAATTCTACAAGCTCCTTGTTTCCTGTGGATGCGGCGGCCTGGAGTGCCGTCCGACCAAACCGTGGTGCCGGGTCCGCATTGATATTAGCCCCATGATGGAAGAGCATTTTCACTTGTGTGATATGTCCGTAATCCGCTGCAAGCTGAATTGGTGTCCTGGGCTGTGGCTCTTCGTCCATAAACTCGTCTTCAGGCTTGGCCCACATATGTTCAAGGACGATATTACGGTGAGGCTCCAGAAAACGGGCTAGGATATCATCCTCGCCATGCTGGATGATGCGATGTAGTACCCAGCTTGCTTCTTCCCCTGGTCGATTGACGGGAGCACCAGCGTCCAGGAGTCGGTGACACATTGCACGCCTTTTTTCTTTTTCTCCATACCACCAACTGCAGGCTGCCTCGAGAGCCGTCAACCCCTTTACGGATGCGGGTGGAGCGCAGACATTAGCTCCGCGTTCTAACAATAGTTCTGCTACTTCACAGCCATTTACTGCACGGAGAGCTGCTTGCAATGCGGTGCGTCCATCGTTCGGATAGGCTGGAGCGTCTATGTTTGCATTGTATGAGAGGAGAAGCTTAACCATTTCCAGCTCTGCCGAGCTAGCGGCCCCTTGAAGAGGAGTCAACCCTAGGTCCGGTGTGTTGACATCTACTCCACGCGCTAGCAGATAGATTGCTGATCTTGTATCTCCTCTTTCAGCTGCTTCGACCAAGGCTCCAAAGCCTTGGTGATCAAGGTTCACCTTGGATTTCACAAATAGTGGCAAGAGCTGGTGGGGGTCTTGACTTGTGACGACTTTTCGGAGAATCCCAGGCACGTCAACAGTCGCCCCTAGGTTTATCAAGAGCTGACAAATCCCAAATGGCTCTTTTACACCCATGGCAGTCTCTAGAGGTCTTTCGCGTAAGGTATCGCCGTCTGGACTCACTCCGGATTGTAGCAGTGCCACTATGGCTGCTGAGTGTTCTAGCCGGATTGATTCGTGGAGTGCCTGCTCAAGTTGGTGCGTGGTGATTCGTTCTTGATGACTGCTCTTGTAGGCTTTCAACGAGTGGGTACCTTCTTTTGCGGCAAAGACCAAGTCTCCGAGATTGAAACTGACATCACCCATTCTTTTTTTGAGCAGATTGTACATATTCCTGTCCTCTAAAGAGGTCCACTCCAAAAGATCCATGTCCCCCACTTTACATGAGATGCTTGCATGATGTTCCAAGAGCATGGCCACAATTTCCGACCGTTTTTCAACGACGGCTACCGCGAGTGCAGTCTTCGCTATCCGGCCCTGGCCGTACATGTACGAGATGGAGTTGACGTCCGCGCTGCATTCTAGTAAGAATCGAACATTACGAACTTTTCCCATGTATGCAGCGGCGTAGAGCGGAGTCACTTCGCCCAGTTTGGCGTCCACTGATACTCCATTATCGACAAGCTTTTGAGCTAGGTCGAGACGATTCTTTTGCAAAACAAGGTCTAGTAACCTAGGCCCAGTCTCCCCATTACAGAGTTTTGGGCCGACTCGGTCGAGAATCTGCTTCGCAAGCTCCGTATCGTCTATCCAGGCCACTTCGTCCATAGGTCCGTCCAGCATAACGCCGCGCCTTAGGAGTGCTGTTGCGAGCTTAAAGTTCTTGATTCGAATAGCCGACTTCAGAATCTTTACAGAAAAGGTCCGGATGGTAGGAGCCTTGATATCAAGAAATAGTTCCAGCTGTTCAGTGAAATGCTGATCAATGATCCACTTTAGGAAGGTATCTGTACGAGAATCGTCTAGGATGTTGTTAGATAAGAAATAAGCCCCCAGCCCAAAGAGGAACCAGACTCCGGAAGAGGAGATCGAGCGTGAATTCAGGAGATAACCCAGTTGTTTAGACAGCGCGTTTGGCACTTTCTCCGGCACAAGATTCTCCAGTCTCGATATAATCTGAGGAAAATTCTCCTGGAGATGTTTTCCTGTTGCGGGGCCGAGCAGATTTGTAAGGAATCGTCGTCCGGCCTCCATAGAGAAGCCATTAAATATACTTGTTGGTGCCAATGGAGAACATCCTCGCACAGAATGTGCCTGCGGAGGCATGTGTGCTGATTGTGCGGTTAGTGTCTTATGAATAGCTACAGACAGGAGAGGAGACACACCCCGTTGCTCAAGAAGGTACTGAACTTGAAAGATCGGCAAGTTGGCCATCCACTGTTTGACCGTGCTGTGTACGACGAAATTAGATCCAGAGAAAGGATTCCCATCTCGTCCCACCAGACTTAGGTCCAGAGTGTCACTGGTGCTGGAGCTCATGCCTCCTTGTCCCCTTTCTCCCGGGGACGTCGGCGGCATCAGCGCAAAGTCGTCGTTGCCAGTTCTGGGCGACTCGAATGGAGCAAAAATGGCTGTGACATGGTTGTTAGCTCTTGACTCAAAACATATTTTGATATCATACGAATGTCACCTTCTAACTCTGAGGAAGTTGGAGTTGGAGGTTGACGCCCTGGGCTGATTGACGTCCAGACAGTACTCTCAAAGTTGAATTGCCTGTCAACTTCAAGCCCCAATTCTAGATCCGGTATGAAAGGTACCTCGGAGGTCTGTTCAGTCGTTGAGTGCAGAACAGATGTTTCCAGGGCCCAAATGTCTTCTTCATTCCCCCCAAAAATATCGGTCTGATCCAGATTCGGTTCAGGCGTCAATCCCGGTGGGGTCCGGACCGATATCCTTTTTGGGGATGGATTTGGCATTCCTTCGATCGATTAGCAGACTGTGCGAGAATGTGGTGTAGGGATTCTTACCATTTGAGTCTATTTCAGAATGCGCCCTTTTTCCGTAGCGAGCCCTCGCGCGATTAACGCGATCGGCGGTCTGTAGGATATCATTGAAGTATACATGAGACTGCTTCCCGGCTGCGGCTCGATGTTGCATCTCCAGATGAATCCATTTCCATTCTTCTTCTTTCAAATACTTTTCTTTCCCAAACCTGTATTTGTACTGTCTCTTCCTACCATTTTGGGTGTCGTTAGCCTAATACTCCAATTCCCTGTATGCAGGAGACGTGACGCACGTTGCTGTGAAATTGTACTCTTCTTTCATATAAGCCGCCACCTTCGTGAAAGTTTTCTCTTTAAGGAGCTCTCGTATTTCCTCCTCATGGTTATTCCAATCAACTTTTGTGTGGACCCCCGGAGGCATCGTGTCGTCGGCCAGGGAACCCAGAGGGTCGGTGGTTGAATGAATGCAGACGATCTTTGGGCACAAGCCACCGAAGCAAAGTCAGTTCAAAGGCTTGACGGTCTGGTAAGGCCCCTAGAATAGTTGCGGCGTTTTTGAACTTTCTTCGCGCGGCTGAAACACCTGGTGGGTGCCTGGCCTTGAGGTGTCCTTCTGGCTGATTGGTTGTACTTCTGGTTGTTCTTTTGATCAATTGGCTGACGGTCTGGGCGCTTGCGGTGAAATCCGCCTGCATGGTGTCGTGTTCTGTTGCCTCGTTTCCTCGCCTCATTTCCCGGTTGCCTACCAAGGTGGTTGGCAGACGTACGGACTCATTGGAGCTAGAGAACTAAGATACTCGAAGCGCGGGCATTTACCCTATGCCTCACTCGCGTTCATCGTTGCAAAGAAGGAAATACATTTATCAGGCCAAGTCAAAAAAATTGCATTACGCCAGGCTCGCGGGCCGGGCTCGTCGGGCTGGGCGGCGTCGGGTACGTGTAAACGCAGCGACCACAGCGGATAGCTGACCGCTGGGACGCAAGTCGCAGCTCGCCATCGAATGGCGATAAATTTTCTAGACTGGGATGAAGAAAGGAATCGGATTGTGCGTGATGCCAGTACTAGCAGATGATATGGCAAGTGTAGTGGTGCCAAGAGATCCCGAGCACGACCTCCAGCTACGACTGGTTAGGTCTCGCACAGATCCAAAACCGGGGCACTTTGGGCCCGCTGCGGGATCCAGAATGGGAACTAGATTAGTACAGAAAATGGGTTCCGCAATAGTGTGGTTCACCGCCTGGCGATCAGCCCCACCTGACGACCGATTTCGCGCCCACCAAACGTTATCGTATCTCAACTTCAACACCACACAACTCAGCCAATATGGGCGATATTAAGGCTGCGATTGCAGCTATAGAGTCGCTAAAGATTAGAGAAAAGATTAATTATTCGAAAATTGCGGCGTAGTACAATGTAAACCTGATAACGCTATCGCGACGACACCAGGGAAAACAGCGCTCGCTAGCTACAAAGACGTTTAATGAGCGTTTACTCCACCTATAATAAGAAGATAAGCTTATAGAGGCGCCTATCAAAAGTTCTAACCGGCGCTATCAACGCCACCAAAACGCCTCATCCTTAGTGTAGGTATTTCCTTTTTTTAAAGCTATATCTACCCTACTCTCTCTACAATATATAGATTTTTCTAGTATTATAATAGCTCTAAATACTAATATACCTACCTATACTTTTATTATTACCTTAAAGTTACCTTATATTAGTAAATCTATAGCTTAAATTACTAAACTTATAGGTATCTCTTATTATATAATTAATAATATCTATACCTAACGTATTTCACTACTAAGTAAGCGATATTACTAAGTAAGCGTTTTTTACTTAGTACGACTATCTTATATTACTTAGGATTAATTTCTTTACTACTACTATCTGAAAATATATACTACGTACTAGCTTCTAATTTAGAAGTAACCTACTTAACCTACCTATAGGTTCGCGTATTATACCTAGCTCTTCTATACGTTCTATAGTAACGTTAAGTTACTAGCACCCTATCTTAACTACCCTACCTATAAGCCTTCTTTAATTATATAGTAGTTAAAGATAGCCCTATAGCTACCTAATCTACTATCTTACTATACTCTAAGATACTACCTTTCTAGAGTTACTTCCTCTTACGCGACTTCCTCTTAGTTATTATATCTAATTACTCTTTAAGCTTAGAGATATAGGTAGACTAGAGCGCGTTTTAGTATAGTATAAGTTTAGCGCCCTTAATAAGCTATAAGAACCTAGTAGAGGCTATAACTAGTAATCTTCTAATAGATTTAAGTACTAGCCTTAACTAAGAGCTAAATTCGTATATATTACTTAGGGTCTTTAACTACTATAGGTTAGTAGAGGGGAGGGGCTCTAGTAGGGTATATAATTATATATTAAGTTAATCTAAGACTTCTACTATATTAAGAGGAATAAGCCCTAATACCTTAAAGGCCTTCTAATAGTTCTCTTTCTAAAATATATTAAAAAACGCGAGTTTAAATACTAGTAGGAAGCCTTCCTTATTAATATAGTAGATATATTAGCGCGCTAAGTCCTAGATATATTAAGAGTACTTTAACTTTAATAGCGAGAAATAGACTATATCTAAAGGCTAGAGGATATACGATAAGTAGGTAGGTATATAGAGTATAAGGATCTTATATTCTAGGTAGTAGTCCTTAAAATCCTAAGATTAATAGCTTTTATAACTATCTAAGATAAGTAGCTAATATACCTCTATCTAATACGTCTTTATATATATATTAAAGTACTTCAACTATATAAGTCTAAGCTTATTATTTATCTATCTATTCTTAGAGACTAAGAGCTTCTAATTATAAGAGATATTAGCCTCTTTATACTATACTAAGATATAGACGCATTCTAGATAATAAAGAGTAGAATTACGTATCCTACTATATAGATACTCTAGATAATAGTTACCTACTCCTAATTACCTAGCTAAATAAAATTAGGCCTTACGCGCCTTTCTAAGCCTATAATAACTTTTATAGAGCTAATAATACCTATCTAGAAGCTAGTCTTATTAAAGTTATATATATTATTATTATAGATACTATACTTAACTATTATCTCCTCTATAAGCTTAAACTACTTACCTATAATCTTAGGATCCTCCTACTTAATCCTCTAGATATCCTTTATATAATTAAATACTATTTTAAGTCTTTCCTTACGCGCTATAAACCTATCTACCTAGTTCTTACCTACTAGCTATATACTCTACTTAGCTAGTATCTTATCTACTATATCTCTAACCTTAGCCTTTAGAGCTATAAAACCTTATATATTAAGGTTAAGGATATATTAGATAACTATCTCCTCTTTAGTAAGAGTAAGCTTCTAGCTATTAGGGGGTATAAGTAGTTAATAGATATATCTATAGTTTTAATACTTAAGAGTTAAATAGGGTATATTAAATATATTAGTAGCGTATTAGAGCCTTTAAAACTAGCTATTATAGAAGGCTTAGAAAGTAAGATTAATTCTACCTTCTTAGTTAGTACGTAACGCGTTTTATTATTAAGGTATCTTAGGTATATAAAGAAGATAGTTATACTAAGTAAAAAATACTTACTTAGTAATATCGCTTACTTAGTAGTAAAATATATTATACTATTAGGCTAGTAAATAAATTAAAGATATCTATTAATAGATTAGGATTAGGTTTAAGTTATATAGACTCTAGGTTTAAGTTAGGTTAGAGTTCCTACTCTTCTAGATTAGGTTAGGTTAGAGTTATATAGGTCTTAGGTATAAGTTTAGTTAAACCTAGTACTAGTATAGGTATAAGTTAGGTTAGAGTGCCTATTAGATTATCTACTATACTATAATATTCTATAATTATTATCTATATTAAAATACTCTAAATATAAGATAAGTAGTATAAAAAAATTAAAATTATTAGAGAGACCTAAAGTAACCTAGTCTATACTAACTATACCTATACCTAAGAGTTTATTAAAACTACTATAAACTTATTAGAAAAAGTAGAAGCTTTTAGAGTAGAAGTTAAGTTAACTTTAATAAGCTCTTAAGAGTTCTACTATATTATTAGTACTACTTTAAGAGTAGTATAGTATAGCTTATTTAAGTATATAAGTATTTTCTCTTACTTTATATTACTAAGTAAGTAGGATTTTCTAATAAGAGTATTCTTTAGTTTCTTATAAATATTTAGTAACTAGGAGTATTTTCTCCTATATAAGTAAGGCCTTTTATTAGAGCTTAGTATAGAGGAGCTTCTAAAAGTAGTAAAAACTCCTAATCTATTTATTATAACCCTATAAGGTAACTATACCTACTCTACCCTATAAATCTCTTACTAAAAGTAAATATAAGAGATTATATTATATAATATAATCTCCTACTCTTCCTTATATTAAGAGAGTAAGAGAGTATAACTAATCTCTTAATCTCCTTAATCTCTAGAGATTAAGAGATTAAAGAGATTAAGATAGTTAGCTAGTATATATATAATCTAGATAATAAACCCTTATAGCTTATTATATTTAACTTAATATAGTATAGTAATTTAAGTTATTACTTCTACGCCCTATTATAACTAAGTAAGACTAAATCCCTCTTACTTTACTTTATCTTTAAGAACTAACCTTACTCTATTAATATACTATAGTATCTTAGTAGACTCTTAATACTATTATTAGCTATATAGAGCCTATACTCTTATAATAGTCCTAAGTATATTATACTAAGCTACTCTAGTATAAATATCTTATTATCTAGTATAGATTTCTAGACTATTAACTAGCTTATTATCTAAGCTTACTCTAGAACTAGCTTAGAGGTAAGAGCTTCTAGGAAATTATAAGCTATAAGCTTACCTAATATATTATTTAGTAAGTATACTATAGCTCTTTAGTATAAGTAGTTCTACTATTCTACTTATTATACTAGAGCTTAGGACTTTAGTATCTCTACTTTACTTTCTATAGATAAGTTTAGTACTAAGCTTATAAAAGTTTTTATATACTAGTATTAGATAGTATAAGTAGAACTTTTAGAGTTTAAATAAGTTCCTAAAGTATAGTAAACTTACTTATAAGTAGTATTATCTTTACTATTAATAGATAGCTTAGATTAACTATTATATTAACTTATAGAGGGGTGCAACGAAAAAGGAGTAATTAATTTTTTAACCTTTTTTAAAGTATTATAACTTCCTTAATATAAGAGCTATAGCTATAAAAAATAGATATTTTTTAAGAGAAAAGGTCGCCCTTTTAGATTATATAAAATTCTATAACTTAGTAAGCGTCTCTTAGCTATAGTAGCTTACTGAAATAGGGGTATCTTTTTAAGCTATATTTAAAGGCTTATAACTTTTTATTTTAAGTATCTTTTTCCCTATATTTTATATATATTAATTATCTAACGTAGTTTATAAGCGAGTTACTAACCTAAGCGAGTCGCTACCCTAATATAAGTATAGCGACTACGCAGTAACTTTACGTAATACTATAACTATATTATATCTAAAGGTCCTATACTAAAGGTAATCTATAGCTTACTATCTTAGATCTTAATTTTTAGTAGCTTTAAAGTAGTATACGCGCTGTAGTAATCTATAATATCCTATAAAGAACGCTTATTAACTAATACGCTAGATAATACTCTTAATATAACTATAAGCTAAACTTAAAGTATCTTATAAAGTTAGAGGAGGAGGTAATTATATAGCGTATACTTAACGATTCTCTATATAGTATACTACTCTTAAAGGCTAACGTACGAGATATAGCTAATAGACTACTAAAAGAGCGTAGTAGGAAGCCTATAGGTAAGAACTAGGTTAATAACTTTATTAAGCGTATACCTAAGCTATATACGCGATAGAGCTATCTATATAATTACTAGTAAGCTACCTATAAGGACCTAGTAATTATCTATCTATAGTTTATACTAGTTTAGTTAATAAAGGAGAAGTATAGTATTATAGATAAGGATATATAGAATTTTAATAAATCTAGCTTTATAATAGGTAAGATATCTTCTTAGCTAGTAGTTATAGGCTTAGATAAACCTAGGAAATAGAAGAAAGTATAGCCTAGCGACTATAAGTAGGTTACCTTAGTATAAGGTATTACTATAATAGGGCGTATTATCCTACCCTTCCTTATCTTTATAGGTAAGGTCCTTATCTCTACCTAGTACGCTAATCTACCTTATAACTAGGTTATTAGTATCTCTACTACTAGCTAGATTAATAATAAGCTTACGCTAGTATAGCTTAAGTACTTTAATACCTATATGAAGGCGTCCTCTACTAGGGCGTATAGACTACTTATTATTAATAGTTATAAGAGCTACTACTTAGTAGAATTCTAGGACTACTATAAGGAAAATAAGATTATTACTCTCTATATACTATCTTACTTATTATACCTACTATAACTACTTAACGTCGTCTACTACTTACTATTAAAGCGCTACTATAGTAATAGGATATCGCTCTTAGTATATAACTATATCTACTATATTAATAAAGATACCTTCCTACTAGCCTTTAAATCTACTTTTAAGAAGATGTTTATAGTAGAGAACGTTCGCGTAGGGTTTTAAGGTACTAGGCTAGTCCTATATAACCCTAACGTAGTATTATTAAAGCTAGATATATAGCTGCGTACGCTAATACTACCTATACTAGGTACTATTAACTAGGAGGCGAAAATACTATATAATACCTATAAGATAGAGGCGTAGTTAACGCTAATCTAAAATCGTATATAAAACTATTAAGAGTCTCTAGTAAGTTTATTAGATCTATAGGTTAAGTAGTTAAGTAAAGGTACTTAGTAGATAGCTTATAATATAGTATTAGTATAGGAGGAAATAGGCTACCTATAAGACGCTATTAATATACTTATAAAGCGTAAGACCTATAAAAGGTAGTATATACGCGTAGAGGAGACTCTAATAGTTAGTAAGGTATCTAACCTAATTACTAAAAAGAAGGGTAGTAGTTATATAGATAGTAAGATGCCTGCGAAGAGGGTATATATAGAGAGGCGCTATAGCTATTATAGTAAGATTAGATATAACTCCTATACCTATAAGGTAGAAATAGAGGATATAGATAATAGTAACGCTTCTAAATAGTATTATACTATAGTATATAGTATAGTAATTTCTTATAGTATTACGCTATATTACTACGTAGTTACTATACTTATATTAGGGTAGCGACTCGCTTATATTAGCGACTCGCTTATAAACTATATTATATAGAACCTAGTATATATTAGGCTTATAGATATATTATATTATAGAGGGGTATACGAAAAAAAGAGTAATTTTTTTTTTAGTCTTTTTTAAAGTACTATATCTTAATAACTATATAAGCTAGAAATATAATAAAATGTTAGTTTTATAGAGAAAAGGGTAAATTTTAATTTTCTAATAAAAAAGTAGTATTATTATATAATATATATTATTATATTTATAGTTAAAGTAGGGGTATTTTTTTACTTAATTTTTAAAGTAGTACAACTTTTTAATTAGCGTTTAAAAAAGTCTAATTTTTTTACTAAGCTTAATTTAGTTAGATAAGATTATATAATTAAATTTATAGTATAGGTTACTTATATAAGTAATTTTTTAGGATTAGAGGAAAAAATAAAAAAAAATAGATTAATAGTTAGCTTACGTAATCAATTACTAAAATATTAGCCTAGAGCTTATAAATTAATATCTTTTAAGATTTTACTTTTACTCTTCTAAATCCTTTAAAATAGTACTAAATCTCTCGAAACTCGAATCTAATATCTAGCTTCTATTAGAAGCTAATACCTCTCCTAATAAGATAGCTACTATCTTAAAAAAAAATATTAAAGTAATATATAATACTATTAATAGAATTAAGAAGAAAAATACTATAAAAGTAGAAGATATAAAAAGATATAATAGAAGTTCTAATAGGATTTCTAAGAGAGAAAAAGAATTATTATAAGAGATATAATTTAAAGCCCTAAGAAGATAAATAAGAGATTAATACTAGAAAATAATCTTAGTATTAGTATAAGAAAGTTATAATACTTTTTAAAAGAGGAGGAGTTACTACTAATATAGCTACTAAAAAGCCGATAATTTTAGCTTATTTAGCTAAATTAAGGCTAAAGTACGCTAAGGAGCAACTAAAGTTAGTAGAAAAAAAAGGATTTAGTCTTAAAAAGATTATATTTTCAGATAAAAGCTCTATACAAAGAGGGTACGGAGCTAGACAAGAATACTATAGAAAAGTTGGAAAAATAAAGGCCGGACGCTAATTAGTCTCTACAACTAATAAAAGTAAGTTTAAAAAAATTCCTAGTACGCTATTTTATTCTATATTTATTATAGATTTTTCTATTTAATTAGTTTTTTTATACCTATAATACTAACTAAGTTATAGCTAGAGATATAACTATCTTAGTTTAGGGTTCTATTTAGATAGGAGGACGATCTCAATTAGTCTTTATAAGAGACCCTATAAAGACTTTACCTTTTAATAATAGAAGATATATCTAAGAGGTACTAAATCCTATAGTTAAAAAGTCTATAAAACGCGGTTAGTATTACTATCTCTTTTTACTCCTTTATATATCTATATATATATATTAGTTATATTTTTAGATTATATACTAATTATCTATTTAGGATAGAGATTTCAACAAGATAACTATAAAATCTATAAAACTAACGCTATTAAGAGTTAGTTTAAAAGAAATAGAGTTAAGCTTTATCCTTACCCCGCCTATAGCCCGGATTTAAATCCAATTAAAAATATATAGAGTTTACTTAAAGATAGGCTAAATAAACGGCCTAGAAAGAGTTTAGGTATAGGGATTAATTTAAAGAGTATAGAAGCTTTTAAGCTTACTATAATAGAAGAGTAGAATACTATAAGCTAGTAGGCTATAGATAATTGTATACTATCCTTACCTAGAAGGTAGGAGGCCGTTAAAATAGCTAAGGGCTATTAGACTAAGTATTAGTCCTATCTAATATATATTTATTAACTAAACTCTAAAAAAACCGAGTTTCTTTATAAATATTAATATTATCCGTATATAAATAAGCTATATTACGTGCAACGCGTAAACGTTTAGGAGAGAACGTACAGGGCTAATAGGCCTATACGTTACTCCCCCTATATATAGCCCTTCTCTCTTATTATATATAGAATAACGCTTGAATACTAATTATCCTTTCCTATTATTATATCTATTTCGTACTACTATCCCTCCCTACTTACTGCACGCGAATACTATAGAGGAAGCCTCTCTTACCTACTTACCGCACGCGAATACTATAGAGGAAGTACCGCTTACTATAGTGAATACTATAGAGGAAGCGAACCTATACTAATTAGTAGTAATTAACTTTATTTATAAATTAGTAAGGTTAAGAATAGAACCCTCTAAATATAGTAGGTTGGTAAACTATTTCGTATACTTACTTAAGTATACGATATTAATAACTTCGCTATATAATTATACTAATAGTAATACCTATATAGAAGAGAAGCTGTATAAAGCTTCTCCTTAACTAATAAGCTATAGTACTAAGATAAGACGAACTAATACTATAGTAGCTAACCTAGTATTACTATTACGTATAGAAGAAGAGGTAGATAACCTTAAAACCCTATTTAATAATAAGATCGTATAAATTATAGGCGTACTAGCCTTAATTCTAGTAAAATATTATATAAATATAGATAACTAGGACTATAAACTAGACCTTAGTATAGTAGTATATACTAACCTTAATAGATATATCGTACGAGTAATTATAGAACTTATATTAGTAGGATATAATAATAAAGACTTCTATTTATTATATATAGAGATATTTTAGGATTAGATAGCTAATAACTTTATAAAGGTTAACGCTATACTCTAAGGACGCCTCCTTACCCTCCTTAAGGACTACAACGTCCTATATAAAGGTTAAAAAAGTTAAATACAAGGAGTTAAGCTATATAAGCTAGTATAAGGACGAGAGGACGAACTACTATAGTTCCTCCCTAGCCTCTACTAAATACTTCTAACCCGTATAAAAGAAATAATACTAATAGTTCTTATATTAAGAGAAAATAAGAACCTATATAAAGGACCTTAGGCATAAGTAGATAAACTACTATCTCTACACGAAGAACTAAATTAGATAGAGATAGTAGTACCTACTCTACGACTAATAATACCCTAGGGGTAGGTAATATATAGACTATTATTAGACTAGCTAAAAGCGCTACTACTAATACTAAGAGTACTATATAATACGTAAAATTTAGGGGTAAGATATTAAATCTAGACCCTAGTAGCGCACGTATAGGAGGATATATAATAGATAAGTTATATATAATACTAATACCTCTATACGCTATAACCTACGCGATA
>JAJTIZ010000268.1:0-33643 GCA_021365335.1 Phaeosphaeriaceae sp. PMI808
GCTGTATAGTTAACGTCCGTCCTTAGCGTTACTATTAGATTACGTTGCGCTTAGTAGATTATATCGTTGTTAACTTATAATATATAAAGGTGATAATTAGCGTTACTCCTTAAACTTTCAAGTTATTATTGATTAGGTATATAGCGTAGTAGTAGCGTATTGTAGTTATACTATAGAGGTCCTAAGTTCGAATCTAAGTATACCTACTAGGACTAAATCTATAGCGATAATTTACTATAGATTTAGTTCTTTTTACTAAATTAATTAGTAATTAGCTTAACTTAGTTTTAGTTATTAGTTTTTAGCTCAATTTAGTTAAGGTAGTAAGACTCTTAATTATTAGATTTAAATAGGGTTTAATCTATATCACTAATATGCACGAAGTATATAATAATTAATTATAATAATTATAGAGTAATTGATTAATAGGAGTAATTAATTGAATTTATTAATTACTCTATCTATTTTCTACCCTCTCTACTACTCTTAATATACTTTAGAAAGTTCCTTAATTTCGCTCGTGCCCTAGGGTCTCCCTTTATTAAGCTGGCGCGTTATTTGATTATAGCTCTCCTATTAAAGGGATACCCGTAGTTGAGGTAGTATAGCGCGGTTTAGTTTAGCTCGCTTAGCTAGTAGCGCTAGTAGCGTACGTGCGCGCGTGTCTATCTCGATCGCTATCTCGATTATTATCTCGATTCTTATGCGCTTATCTAATAAGTCTACTTCTTTTAAATAGGTAACCTAGCTCTAACCTATAGTAACTAAGTTATCTAATCCTACTTACTCTACTTTTATTAGGGCTCTTTAATTAGAATTAGGGCCTCCTACTACTAGCTTATATTAATCTAAAAGATATAGAAAGAAAGAGAAAAAGAGATAAGATTTAGATAGGACTAACTAGATATTTATAAGAGAGTATTAAGTAAAGAGTAAAGGATAGAACTTTATTTTCCTTATTTTTATATATTTATAGTTATTAGTAAAGAGCTTAATAGGGCTAAGCTCTTAAGTTAAGAAGGTTTATACTAATACTAAAGGTACTACCTAAGAGCTCTAACTTCTCTATAAAATAATTATAAAAGCTTAGTAGAAGGGGTAATAGTAGAGGTATATATATTATAGGGAGGAAGGAAGAGGTTTAGGTATTATTATCTACTTAGTTAGGAATATAATCTTATCTTATTAAATTTAGTCTTTAGGAAATCGCTAGTTAGATTATACTACTAGTATAACTAGAGGTTTTACTTAGTAACTAACTCCTTATAATAGTATACTACCTATAGAATAAGTACCTAAAATATATTAAGTAGAAAATTAATACTAAATATTAGCTAAAGTTACTATAACTAAGTATAAATTAAAGTAACCCTAAGAATCTATATATCTATTTAATAGGTAGATATAGAAATATTAAGATTAGAGTAATTATAGATAGTAAGGTAATAAGAAACTTTATCTTATAAAATTTATAAAAAAGTATAAAGTACCTACTATTATAAAAAGGTACCTATAAATACTCTATATAATAGAAGGAGAGGAATTATAATAACCTAATACCTATAAGATAAAGGAATAAGAACTAATAGTTATAGAGGTATATAGTAAAAAAGAACTAATCGAAAAAATAGCCTTTTTTAATATACTATATCTTACTTAATATAAGAGCTATAACTATAGAAAATAGATATTTTTAAAGAGAAAATCTTTCTCTTTTAGCTTAGATAAAAGTCTATAGCTTAGTAAGCGTATCATAGGTATAGTAGCTTACTAAAATAGAGGTATCTTTTTAAGTTATATTTAAAGACTTATAACTTTTTAATTTAGGTATCTTTTTACATATTTTTTATATATAATAATTATCTATATAAAACCTAATATATACTTACTTTATAGATATATTATATTACTATATTAATATTTATAAAGAAACTCGGTTTTTTTAGAGTTTAGTTAATAAATATATATTAGATAGGATAAATACTTAGTCTAATAGCCTTTAGCTATTTTAACGACCTTCTACCTCCTAGGTAAGGATAGTATATAATTATCTATAGCCTACTAGCTTATAGTATTCTACTATTATATTATAGTAAGCCTAAAAGCTTCTATACTCTTTAAATTAATCCCTATACCTAAACTCTTTCTAGGGCGTTTATTTAGCCTATCTTTAAGTAAATTCTATATATTTTTAATTAGATTTAAATCCGGGCTATAGGTAGGGTAAGGATAAAGCTTAACTCTATTTCTTTTAAACTAACTCTTAATAGCGTTTATTTTATAGATTTTATATTTATCTTATTGAAATCTCTATTATAAATAGATAATTAGTATATAATCTAGAAATATAACTAATATATATATATAGATAGATAAAGGAGTAAAAAGAGATAGTAATACTAACCGCGTTTTATATACTATTTAACTACTAGATTTAGTACCTCTTAGATATATCTTCTATTATCGAAAGGTAAAGTCTTTATAGAGTCTCTTATAAAGATTAATTAAGATCGTCCTTCTATCTAAATAGATTCCTAAACTAAGATAGTTATATCTCTAGCTATAACTTAGTTAATATTATAGCTATTAATAAACTAATTAAATAAAAAAAAACTAGATAAAAAATAGAATAAAATAGCCTACTAGGATCTTTTTAAAACTTACTTTTATTAGTTATAGAAACTAATTAGTGTTCGGTCTTTATTTTACTAACTTTTCTATAGTACTCTTATCTAGCTCTATACCCTCTTTATATAGAGCTTTTATCTAAAAATATAACTTTTTCTAGACTAAATCCTTTTTTTTCTACTAACTTTAGTTACTCCTTCGCGTACTTTAGCCTTAATTTAGCTAAATTAGCTAAAATTATTAGCTTTTTAGTAGCTATATTAGTAGTAACTCCCTCTTTTAAAATATTTTATAACTTTCTTATACTAATACTAAAATTATTTTCTAGTATTAATCTCTTATTTATCTTCTTAGGGCTTTAAATTATATCTCTTATAATAATTCTTTTTACTCTTTTAGTTTTCTTATTTTCTCTTCCTCTTTTCTTAATAATCCTATTCTCTTTTATAGTATTTTTTCTTTTAATTCTTTTAATTATATTATAAATATACTCTTTATCTATTTTTTTAATTTTTTTCTCTTAGATTTAAATAATAATATAGTTAAGAAATATATAGTAAAAATTTACTTATATAATTTTTTCTAGCCTAACTAGGTATAGCTAAAAAATTAGACTTTTTTATACCTAAATAAAATAGTTATATAACTTTAAAATATTAAAAATAAATACCCTTACTATACTATAATATTTAAGCTTTACTCTTTTAGATAATCTCTTCTCTATATACTAGTCTAAATAAACTAGTTTTTTTCTTTAAAACTAACTATTTTTTATAATTATAGCTTTTATATTAAGTAAGATATAGTATATTAAAAAAGGCTATTTTTTCGATTAGTAATTTTTTACTACATACCTCTATATATAGTCTCTATTACCTTTAGTAATATATTTATAGCTAGTTTTCCGTAAAAAATAGGTATATAAAGTATTATTAAAGTACTATAATAAGTTAAGTAATAAGTTATATAATAGGCGTAGTTTTAATTAGCTCGTAAAGAGTATAATATAGGATTATAATAGATAGTTAAAGTTAAAAGAGATTGTTTTAGTAGACTAATAGATTAAAAAATAATATTAAAAAAATATTAAAAAGTTTAAGTTAAACGCTTAAATAGGTAGTAATAGGTAATCTATAAGCTATAATATCTATATATAATATAACTTACTACTAAATTATATAGAGCGTATTATTTATAAGTAATAACCTTCCTTATATAGGTCTTAAGGTACCTATTTTAAGCTATTAAGGCGCTAGTACTTATCTTACTACTTACTACTAGAAAGTATAGTAGTTATAGACGGCGCTATCTATCTATAGTATTAAAAGGCTAAGATTACTAGTAAAATTAGTAATTTTATATTCTATATAGACTCTAGTAGTAGCCGTCTACTAGGTTTAGGTACTACTATTAAATATACTATTATAAGTTCTTAGTATAGTATTATACCTCTATCTCTAGCTTACCTATCTCTAGCTTACCTATCTTAACTATACTAAAATACCTATTTTAAACTATAATATATACTCTATATCTTACTTATAATACTCTTATATCTAGTATATCTACTCTTACTACTACTTAAAAAAATATACTTACTCTTATTATCTTTTTAAGTATCTTTAATTAACTTATCTCTATATAATTTTAATAATATCTAGTTTTAGTTAATAGCGCTAGCCTTATTATAGAGGTTAATAAAGTTATATATATTAGCTTACCTATATACTAATTATACTTAAGTTACTATTTTAAACTTATATAGCCTATTAAAAATCCTCTATTAATATTTAAAAATATAAAAAGTTCGCTTAATAATATTATAGAGGCCTAAGTAGTAATAGTTAAATAGCTTAAACTTAGTAGTAGACCTCTCTAATACTAACTTAATCTCTCTTAAATAGTATTATACTTTATAGTATAGTATTAATAGTATAGTACTATTTATATAGCTAGTATTAGCTAAATAAAACTATTCCTCTAGCGTACTAAAACCTTTTAAAATAGTATTATTTAGTACTCTACTATCGTGTATAGACCCCTCCTATCTAGGTAAAATATATATAAAGTTTATCTTAAAGTTAATAGTAGCTAGTATATTTTAACTCAACTTACTATAGTAACTATAATAACGCCTTTAATTAACTATAAGTATATATATATAAAGATAAGTCCTATCAAGCGCGCTAATATAATCTTAAAAAAATAGCTACTACTATATATTATACTCTATAGCCTCTAGGACGCTACTACTACTTAGAATAGAGTATACTACTTCTTTATAGAAATAGAGTAGATCTCTTAAAACTTTATAGAAGTAACTTTAACTTATAAGTAATATATACCTAAATAGAAGTACCTATAATAACTAAGCGCGATATAGTATTAAGTAAGTACCTATACTAGTAGCTTATATTATACTAGCTTACTCTATACGCGTATATATATAGGTATATAATTAATTTCTTCTCTACTTTATCTATCTTACCTCTTAATAACTTATTTAATCTAAGATAGATTATTAGTACTATAAATATAGGATAGTTATAATAATATAGAGGTTAATAGGTAGTATTATATAAGCGTTAATAATCTAATATAGATTAAGAAACTTACTTCTAGAGGTAAGTTTTAGTAATAAATCGATTATTAGCTTAAAAAGGCTAAAGGGGGGTTATACTAGTACTAGATAGGGTATAGAAATTAGTAGCGTTACTAGCTATTTATTATATCTAATAATATAATAAATACCCTAAAAGGTACTAAATATATAGCTATTTTTTATCTTATTATTACTAACTAATAATAAATTATAGATAAATAGTATATAATAAGCTAATAAACTAGCGTACTAAATATAGCCTTATATTACTCTTTTAGCCTATATAGTCTCTATCTTTCTACCTATAACTAATATAATATATAGGTTACACTTAATAAAGGAGGATAACTAATACTTACTAATAGGATTATTATCTCTATTTATCTTTAAGATTTAATTTACTATTTCTTAAGTATAAGTAGAGGAGAGAGGAAAAGTAAGTATATCTTCTTTAAGGATCTATTATATAAGAAACTCTTCTTACTCTAGAGTTAATTACTACTAATATATATAGCTAGTTTAGCTTCTTTACGTACTATATATATATAGAGAGAATATAGCTTAAGGAATATTATATACTTTTATAGTAGCTCTTTAACTTAAAAAAATATAAGTAATAAGGTTATAGATAGCTACTTATATAGACTCTTTATAGTTATCTATTTTAGTAAGGTAGTTATTAAGATAATATAGTTTTTAGATAGGTAGCCGATTTCTAAGGAGTAACTCGAAACCCTAGGTAACTTAAAACTCTATTAGCTAGCCTAGTAGCTATTAGTATAAAGGGGTCTTATAAGTAGTCTACTACTCTCTCTTCTAGTACTTTATATAGTACTTATATTACTATATTAATATAGGTACTTATTTAGTAATTTTTAATACTTTATAGGTCTCCTATCTATAGTAATTATAGTAAGGTAATACTCCCTTATATTACTTATATACTTCTCTTATTCCTCCTCTATATACCTCTTAATCTCTTCTTTTATTATTAGAAATCTATACTATATTTTCCCCTTTAATAACCTTTATATATTCTAAATTAGGTTTAAATTAGGAGAGTTTACTAGCTATACTATTATAATTATACTATTCTACTCCTAGTCCTAGTAGATTACTTTTACTAAGTAAATTAAAGTATTATCTTCTATAAGAATAGGCTAGTAGTAGAGCGCCTACTATATAAAAGCCTTAATACTAGGGTATATATATATATTACTATTTATTATTATCTTCTTATAGTTAAGCTCTATTAACTAGTTCTCTTTAAAAATTACTAAAGGTCCCTTATTCCTATAAGAGATACTACTATATATTATCTAGCTTAAATATCCTCTAAATTTAGAGATATAATAATTAATATTATACTTCTTCTTAGTAGATCTAGTAATAAAGACCTTACCTCTACTAGTTTAAATTAGCGCCTTATCTATCTAAATTACTACTACCTATATCTTAGGAGTCTATTCTAGGTAAGGATAAGCCTATTTTAGCCTATCCTCTTATTATTAAGTATAATAAGTAGCTTTTCTATAGTAATATAGTAAAAGTAGCCCTCCTTTTTAAATACTTTATATAAGGATTACTTATAAGTAGAGACTCCTTCTAAGAATATAATCTCTTTTAGTAGCTTCTTTTAGTAGAAGTAATTAAGCTTAGTCTATATAATAAGGCGTTATTATATTAGTATATTAATATTTAGCTTTCTTCCTCTCTACTTTTAAGGTATTAATAGATTCTAGAGAGAATTTAATATAGTTCTATAAGGTATATTAAGAGAGGTAGTAATCTTATAGTAATACTAGCTAGTATATTAAGAGAGAGAATAAGTAATATTACGCTTATAGTAGGAAAGTTAGAGACCTAGATCTTAAAGAATAGGATATTAAATAGAGTAGTAGCTACGCTACTAGTAAATAAGGTTTAGTATTTACTCTAAAGGATACTAGGCTTTCCTAGCTATTTTATATTATCTTTCTATTCTAGTAGCTTCTAAATACATTTATAATATATAGAGCTATACTTTATTTAGTATAAACCTATATTAACGCTAGTAGGGAGAGTAGTAGCCTACTTATAAGACCCCCTTGTATATATTATTCTATCTACTAAGGAATACTAAGATTTCTAGCTATATAAAGACTTTTAGTAAGCTCTTCTATATATACCTTTAACTTATTAAATATAAGATATTTATATAAGAGCGAATAGGGCTTAGCTAATAAGCCTATTATAATATAAGTAGACGAATATCTAATCTCTTATACTTCTAAGGTATTAATAGTATACGATTTTTAATACGTACTAAGTAGGTAAGAAGCTACTAGGGCTATATTAATTCGTTCTTTTAGGTCTATACGACTATATCTACCTTATAGCTTTATAATATAACTATATACTATACTCTATATACTCGCTATTAGTACTACTACTAACTAAATAAAAGATATACCTAAGCCTACTACATCCTTATACTACTCGAGCCTATTATAACTAATCTCTATATACTAAGCTATTAGGTTTAAACCTAGTTAACCTATTTATACTACTCGCCCTATTACCTAAACTTAGACGAAAAAATATATCTTTTATAATATAGTAATACTAGCGAGTTTAACCTTACTAATAATTTAGTAGGTAAGGTAATACCTTCCTATATAATACTAAGGAGGTTACCTTTAAAGACCTAATAGATAGTACTAGTAAGGATAAGCCTAGTTATAAGATATAAACCTAGGTAACCTATAAGAGTATAGGGTATTCCTCTAGTATATCCCTTACTAAGGATTATCTCTTACTAAAGGTTCTCCTCTTAGGACCTAGACTTAATTATTATAGTATATCTTATACCTTAGATACCTTATATTATAATATAATTATCTCTTATATTCTTATATTCCTATAAGCTTATAGTTATAAGCCTAGTCTAATCTATACTTATTTATAAAATAATATTATACCTACCTACCTATAATACCTTCCTACTTAAAGGTTATTACTAAAAAACCTATCCTATCTAGTAAGGATAACTTTAATAACTAGTTTAACGTCCTTAACTATTATATACGTACCTAGAGTATCTAGAACTACGTTAATCTAGAATCTACTAACTTAAAGGAGCTTATTAAGCCTCCTAATAAATTAACTAATAATAATACTAGCTTAATTATAGTATAGAAAGAAAAGTATAAAGAGTTTTATACTATTTTAGAAAAGATAAGTAACCTTAAAGCTTATATTACTAAAATAATAGATATTAGGCTTCTTCCTATCTTAAAACCTTACTTAACTATAGTTATATAAGTTAAAGTCTTATATAAGCTATATAACTAGTTACTAATTAAGAAGAAGGTAGAAGTATATATAGCCTATCTTAGAATAAGGAAATATATACTTAAATATTCTAGTATTAAGAACTAGTATAATAACTTCCTACTAGCCTTTAATAAGGCTATACTATACTAAATTCCTAATATTTAGGACTTTCTTCCTTAGAAAGACCTATTAATTGCGTTTAATTAGGTTAATAGTAGCTATATATCTATCCTAGCTATTAGTATTAAGAAAGATAAATAAAGATATACTAAAGTATAACTTAGTACTTATCCTAGTATAGCTAGCTCTACTATAATTAGTAACGTCCTTAATAGCTAATCTCTTAGATCTATTTCTATATTACTTAATTAGTTTATATAAGAGTCTTAGCTTAGCTTTTTCTTTATTTAATTTCTAATACTTACTAAGATTTTAGTACATTAAGGTAAGTCCTCCTATATAGTAACTTTACTCGCCTTTTTCTTATCTAGTTTAAAATTCTTATTTCTAAGAATAGGGTAGATATAGGGGTATAATCCCTAGAAGCTATTATATAAGTCTCTATTCCTATAAGAGTAAGGATTCTTCTATATCTTTAAGAATAATCTTTTTTAATTATTTAGATTAGTATTAGTATTAGTATTATATAGAGACTAATCTCTATTTAGAGTAGTTATAAAAGCTAAGTTAGATCTAGGATTAGATCTTTATATTACTAATAATACTACTAGGTTTATATAGTAAAAACCTACTACTAACTTAGATATTATACTTATAGAAGGAATAAAGATACGTATCTAAGTATAGAGTAAATATAAGATTAGGCTTAATATATCTAATAGAAGGAAGGGAATAACTTTTAAAAATATTACCTTTATTCTAAGCTTCTTTACTACCCTTATCTTACTTTCTAGGCTCTCTTTAGCTAATATCTACTTTAATTCTAGATATAATATCCTCTATTAACTCTATAAGGATTCTACTTAAGCTACTCTTACTAATATTAGCTAAAGTAGTAGTTACTAGATTATTTTAACCTAAGTTAATTCTAAGCTATTAGATCTATCTTAACCTTTTACTACTTATATATCTAAATATTATAAAAACTTATATAAGCCTCTTAAAGCTTATTAACTTAGTAGCCTTTAAGTATATATTCTTATAAGCTATCTAGGCTAAGAACTAATTTAATATCTTTTAAGTAATATAATTAGTATTAATAGCCTTATAACTAATCTACTATTAACTATTAAATATTCCTTATACTAAATTAATAAGGAAATAAAGATTATCTCTTAATAATTAGATAGAGAATATAGTACCTTAAAACTATTTAAATTATTAGCTATTAATCTAATTAAGCTAGACTTAATTACTCTAAGTAGAGATTACTATATCTTTTATATATATAACTTAGTTACTAAGTTTAACTTTATCTATATAATACCTAACTAATTTAAGGAAACCCTTCTTAAAGCCTTTATTAGGTTAGATTAAGCTATTAAACGCGAATTTAATATCTTTCTAACGTTCCTTCTACTAGATAGAGAATATAGCTATAGCTTTTAAGATAACTCTATACTTAATAACTCTTCTCTAGCGTTATATACTATATCTAAGGGAATTTAACTCTAACTATAAGCTCCTAATATACCTAAGTAAGCTAGTTATATTAAACGCTCTAGTAGAACGCTAATTAAGTAAAGCTAATTAATAATTACTAGTACTAATCTCCTAATCTATCTTATTATAGAGGTATATTAATACTCTAGTTACCTTCTTAACTATACTCTAACTAAATTACTTAAATAGAGAACGCTATTTTAAGCTACTTATAGTAAGTAACTCTCTCTAGCCTATCTACGTATATATAGTTACTATATATACGCGCTCTATAAGAAAATTAGGTAGATAGATAAACTTAGCCCTTATACTCTTATTAGTTATCTTATAGGATAAGACTCCTATAATATATACTATATATAGCTACCTAAAGCCTTATCTTATAGTTATTAAGGTAAAATTATATATACTAAAGATATTACCTTCGATAAATCTTAATTATTTAGATCTAATAAAGATCTACTTATATCTAGTAATTAGCTTATAGAAATAATTAACTATATTAAGTACTAGGACGTTACTAATAATAAAACTCTCTTATTAGCCTTATCTAAGAAGAATAGGAGTTAAATACTCTAGCCTTACTTTCTATTATAATACTAGTAACTACTTAGGACCTATCTAGTAGTCTAGTAAACTCTTATCCCTCTCTAGTCTCTATTAACTCTTAATATCTAAAGGTCTACCTAAATATAAGCGTAAATACTAAACTAATTAGTATATTTAATCCTTAAATATTATTACTAATAGATTAAAGCGTACTCGCTTAACTAATATAGTCTCTACTTATTAGGCTTCTTTTATTACTACCTCCTCTCTAGCTCCTAAGATTAAATTCTATTAATCTTAGCTTCTAATTAAGCTAAGATTCTAGTTAGATATCTAAAAACTCTTAGATATCTTTAAATAAAGATTTATTAACGTCTACTCTAAGGAGCTTAATATAATCTAATATAAGTTAACCTATATTAAATATTATATCTAAGAACTTAATACTACTACTTTAGAGATTCTTCCTCTTATATAAGTATTTAAGTATAAGTTTAACTTAGATAGTTATCTCCTTAAGTATAAGGCGCGTATCTATATTAGAGGCGATCTTTAAATAACTATTAAAGATACTTATATAGCTATCCTTACTATCTAAATCTTTTATACTCTTATAGTAATTACTACCTACTTTAACCTAGAGATTAGATAATATAACGCTATTAACGCGTTTATAAATATATCCTTCTTTAACTAGTCTTTACTTATTAACTAGAAGGCTTTAATAATAGACTTTATATCTAGGAACTATAGTAAGCTCTATATAGTCTTAAGACCTCTCCTATTCTTTAGTATAAGAATCTTATATAAACTCTTTAGTCCTTTAGCCTTACTTTAGTCCTTAACTACAATTATCTCTAGAAAAATAATTATCTAATTATCTTCTTCTATATAGATAATATTATTACTATAGTAAAACCTAGCTATACTACTACTCTAGATAAGTTTAAGTATAACTCTATAAATACTATAAGATTACTAATCTTTAAGACTATAATCTATAGACCTTTTATAGTATTACTATATATAGAGATAGGAATAATAGTAATATTTAGCTATCCTAGAAGGACTATATTAAAACTATCTATTATAGATATCCTTTACCTAAGCTATAGATAAAAGCCCTATTACTTCTCTACTATTAGAAGAATTACTTCCTCTACTAAAGTTAAGAATAATACTAATATATACTAGTATACTTAAATAGTTGGATTAATTAGCTATACTATAGGAGCTACTAAGCCTTATATTACTAAAGCTTATTTAAAACTTATAGAATTCCTTATAAATCCTTCTACTATATATCTAGTAGCTATATACTAATACCTAGTATACTTATTTTATAAAAGAGATCTCGTACTATACTACTTAGCTTCTAAGACTAACTATATAATTTAAATTATTAATTAAGATAAACTAGACTTCTTTAGAGTAACTAATACTTCTTACGCTAATTATAAGGCTACCTATAAATCCTTATAAGTCTATATCTTCTATCTTTTTAGTAGACTAATTAACTAGAAAGTAACTCTCTAATACTACGTTACTAAATCAACTACTAAAGCTAAATTAATTACTACTTTATCTATAGGTACTAAGTATATCTAGTAGTAGAGAGTATTTTATAATCTTAGTCTTTACCTAGATAATAACTAGATCCTCTTCTATAATAACTAGTAGATAATTCACCTCCTTATAGCTAAAGCCCTAAAACTAAAGACTACTCTTTATTACGTTAATATTTATTATTACTAGCTACGCGAAGTAGTTTAAGCTAATACTCTTAAAGTTATATATATTAATATAAAATCTTAACCTATAGATAGTCTTACTAAGCTTCTCTTTAAATAGAAGTTCGTTAATTAGAAGTCTCTTCTTAACTACTCCTAAGTCCCTATAACTCTTATATTTCCTACCTAAAAAGTATAAAAATAATAATCCCTAACCTAGATTTAAACCTATAACCTAGAACTAAACCTATACTTAAAAATAAGCTAGAGGTATCCTTTATAATAGATCCTACTATAAGGGATACCTCTTATAAGAATTAATAATTATATAATATATATATATACCTTTTAGTATATAGTTTATTTAGTTAGGTAAATAACTTACGCATAAATGCAGGTAATAACTTTCTACGAAATAAGGTAATCGTAACTACTCTCTCTATTAAAGTATAAAAAAGAGTAAAAAGAAGTATAAAAGGTTCTAACCTAGAATTAAACTTATACTAAAAAATATATTAGTTAAATAGACTTAATTACTAATTAATACTTAGTAATTAAGTTAATTTAACTAATACGTAAATTAAAATAATTAATTAATTTATATATATATATATATAGTACGCGTAGTATTATACGTAGAGCTAAAAATAAGTAACTACTCTCTTATAAATACTTATAACTATCTAATATACCTCTCTTAAGGTAGTAGTATAATTAATCTATAAGTCCTATATAGTATATATAATTAAGTCTACTACGTAGTAATTATAAAGTCCTTCTAACTAAATTATTAGTTCTACTCTAGGAGATATCCTATTAGACTAATAATACCCTATCCTTAATAGACTATTAGTAGTAGTAGCTAGGAGTCCTAAGAGTTATTCCCTAGTATACTACAACCTAGTATTATATATACTAAATTCTAAGGCGAAGTCTATTAGTAAAAGTCTAGATACTATTCCTAGTAAGTAAGTCTAGATACTACTCTTCTTAGTATAAATAAGTAAGTCTAGATACTACTCTTTCTAGTATAAACTTATAAGTCTAGATACCCTACTCTTCCTAGTATAACTACCTAAGTCTAGATCCTAATTCCTAGTAATACTAATCTTAATTAAATAAGTATATCTCTATATACTAGTATACTTACTAATTAATTATAGACTACTCCTCTATACTTTAAGATACTAATTACTAGTAGTACTCTTTTCCTACTAGGTTTTTAATAAGGCTTAATATACTCTAGTTAAAACCTAGTAACTAGTTCCTAATTATATATACGCCTAGGAGTAGTTTAATCTTCACTATATCTTAATTATTAGTTCTTAGCTACCCTTAAACTAAAGGGGGTGTATAAACCTAGGTGACCTACAAGAGCTTAGGGTGTTCCTCTAGTATATCCCTTGCTAAGGGTTATCCCTTGCTAAGGGTTCTCCTCTTAGGACCTAGACTCAATTATCACAGTATATCTTGCACCTTAGATACCTTACAATACAACACAATCATCTCTCACATTCTCACGTTCCTATAAGCTTACATAAGAAGATACGGTTCTGTGGTGAACAAGCGAGACGAGACAACTTGCAATACTTTTGGATAGACACTTGTTGCATAGACAAATCGAGCAGCTCCGAACTCAGCGAGGCTATCAACTCCATGTACCGCTGGTACGAGAAGGCTAAAGTTTGTTACGCTCTTCTCTCCGACTTCGACGGAACGTCCATGGAGGAAGGGACTGCCCTGGCGGCGTGCGGGTGGTTCACCAGGGGCTGGTGTTTGCAAGAACTGATCGCCCCAAAGAACGTGGAATTCTTCAATTCACAGGGGAAATTTCTTGGCACAAGGGTTCAAATGGCGCCGTTGCTTTCGAAGATCACCCGTATAGATCTCGAGGTGTTAGTCGACAACAAGGTAATGGAGTTCTTCCCCGTGGTGCACAAAATGTCTTGGGCCGCCAGGAGAGAGACGACTAGGGAAGAGGATATGGCGTACTGTCTTCTGGGAATTTTTGATGTCAATATGCCGATGTTGTATGGTGAAGGAATGAAAGTTTTCGAGCGGCTCCAGGAAGAGATCATCAAATCTTCCAATGACCTCTCAATTTTTTCGTTCCAGCCCGAGTCCGTACAAACAGGGACTCAATCTCCTTCTAGCTCAGACCCACCTTTTCGCAGCCTTCTTGCCACATCTCCGAGACAATTCCTAGGTTCTGAAGGCTTACTTCAGACGAGACCTAATGTGCAGTGGAGCCAGGCTTTCACTTTAACCAACAAAGGCCTGCATTTTCCACAAACAGAACTTCAAATAGATGCCAGGCGTGGATTGTACAGCATACCGCTGCACTGCAGGACTTATGATTCCAACTCAGCTTCGATGTATCTTCGCAAGGTCGGCGCTGGCCTCTTCGCTAGGTGCAATGACGATCAGTCCTTTGCGTTGGATAACATCAGCGACTCGTCTGCGTCAGGGTCCATCCGAACTGAATTAGAAGAAGTTTATATCATCAGGAAGGTAACGCCTTGTATTTTACATCAACTGGATCGAGCGGAAGATTTTGCGATCCATGTTGAGAGTCACGGCTTCGACCTTTCTGCGGCGCTTCAAGTGCTCAGACGTACACCTTAGTAATCGCTGGGACATTGCGCGGACGCAGTTCCTTACCAATGGAGAAGATTCTTTCGAGGGTTATTGGAAGGTATTTCCAGGCCTAGCCCAAGGCCACTCTAAGGACGAGGACAAACACCACGGGATAACGGAGCACTTCTATCTGATATGCGGATTTGAGCACTCTTCTCCAGCCTTCCAATCTCGATCATGGGTCTGCCTTGTTTCCTCAGATCAATGTAGAATACTTGAGAGGGCCCATGGCATGATAACTTCTACAAGAGCCAAGGATGGTACTACGGGATTTGACACAGAACTAACGAAGGATCAAATTACTCTTCATGGCAAGACATCAAGCCTCCAAATTACCGCTGCTATTATACTTGAAACTAATGAAGACAAACCACGTTACCAGCTAACGCTTCGATTTGCGAAAGGATTGTCCGGCCAATAAATCTAGAAAATTCTCGTCAAAGCCCGGCATCTCGATCTCGTTTTCAGAATCACCATCATCTTTCCACGTCCACGATTTGTCATTATTCACAGCCCACGCTTCTTTGAGGATGTCCCAGGCTCTGACGCCCTCCTGCCCGTTTTCCCTACCCAGCCGGATCTCGAATCCGTAGAAGTTATTATAGTCGCTATCGCCATCACCGTCACTGTCATTGTTGTAACCGCTGGCTTTTGTACTGCTCTCATCACTGTCGTCGTCTTCTTCGTCGATACTGCTTGTTCCTCCACTACTTCTGCTGCCGGTGTTATCGTCATCGTCATCCATGGCTTTCTGCTCTGCAGTGCGGAAGTCTTGATCGCCAGTCCATTTGGCGATATTTATTATACCCCTCTCATGAGACTGTCTGAAGTCACGCACAGCCCCAACATACCGACAATCAACAATGGGGTCGCTCACGTCTTTCGCGTCCACACCAACCGTTGTAACAAGGAGAGCAGGGCCATCGGATTGATATCCTTGATACAGGACGAGACAGCTTTTCCAGTTGAAAAGAGCTGCTTCTACCTTGACAATGACCGATATGTCGCTCCCATGAGGCTGCAGCCTCCCTTTTCGTACATCGGGGGGGCTGACTGGGCGAGCCAGCCATGAGCCAGTGATTGAACCATCGCTTTCGACAACAAGCATTTCATCGCCTTCACCGGATTTATGCCCAATTTCAATCGGCATGTCATCCAGAGTAGTTGGGCACCATGAAAACCCGCCAAGATCAGACATGGTTGGGCGGCCGTGGAGGAGAACCTGATGTGGAACGAGTCTCAGATGTTTTAAGAGACTTTGAGTGATCTCGCTTTCGTTGAGGGCCAAATTGAGGTTCGGAATCGCCGTTAGCAAAGCGGCAATGACAGTGCGGTCGCGGACCCAGGACGTGCTTCTCGGACGCAAGATGGCCAAGAGATCACTCAGGCGACTCACGGAGCCACGGAGCCGCCGAATTGCACAGCTAGCTAACCAGTGTGCACCAGATGCAGTACCGGGGTCGGAAGCGAGTATTTCGGTCTCGAGGTCTCTAATATCTGGTTTCATCGGGTCGTCACTTTTACTTTTAAAGAGCACTTGGACGTTACTCGACATGGCAAGCTCCAAAGCGGTCCATCCGCGTGTAAACCAAGGCGACATGACGAGCGCAAGACAAGCGTTTTCGGAGCTTTTCCACTCCAAACCTAACAGGAATCTGTCATGCACGACGGTGCATTTTGCATCGGCGTAGTTCGTGTGCATTCTGCTGAGAGCTAGGCCTCTGACTTTTGGGTCTAGAGGCACCGATATAGCGTCCCACCAGATACCGTCGCACTTCAAAGTTGTAGCAACAGAGGCGAAACATTTCCATAGACAGCTGTTAACAGACCCCTGATCTTCCCGCCCAACACCCGTCCCGTCTGACCAGACATGGGAGAGAGCAACATAGGATTCTCCTGACGAGATCAGTCGTTTGCCATTCTTCAACCAGGCTGTTTGGCCTCCCTCGACGGCAGGCACAAGAAGATTAATAGGGAACTCGGTTGGCTCACAAATATCTTCGGACTTTGGGCGTGAAGCCTTAGGACACTTATGCATCTGACCAACCCTTGTACTGTCTAAGTGTGCGCCCTGACATCGAGTCTGTGTACAGAGGTCGTGATCGTTGTGTCGAATGAGCGGATGCAATTGCAAGGAACGCACAAAGTCCGGGAGATCGTCCTGCTTCCTTTCCGAAAGCTCCAGTACATTCCACAGCCGATTCCGACAGACTTTCAGAGTTTGCACTTCTCTCAACGCCGTACAAATTGCCGGGACAGTGATGGATTCTGGCAGGTAGCGGTGCCCCCACCCATCGTAGAAATATGGAGAAAGACCCATAGACCGTTGAATCGTCACCATCCAGAAAACGACGTTGGAGACTCCCATCATGATAGCCTCCATTTTGGGCCCTCCTATGAAGTCTTTCTTTCTATCTTTTACGCTTCCTGTCAACACAGCGCATGTATACGCCGCGTTCGCTATATGCGTGTGCGCCGTCGACATCTTCTGCTCCATCGTGAATGCCTGCTGGCACGACATAGCTAGTACTGCCCAATCCCGAAAGCCTCGCCATTTGCATTCTGGAGCGACCTGTTCCATAATTTTTCTCTTCTCAACACATTCCTTCCGCTCACATTGACGCAGTTCTGCAGCTGCACAGATATGACCCAGAAGTAAGGAGTAGCCATATCCTTTTCGATAAGGGTGTGGGGCTGCCAGCCAGTTCTTCTTGCGAGGTACTGAGTTTGGACATTTGGTTGTCTCCGGTTTACCATGGCTGGATACTGGAAGCGCTAGGCTATCATCCAAGCGTAGGTGGAGGTTTGGTTTTCCAGGTACTCCTAAATTGATCTGCTTCTCCGGCGGGATGGAATCCCAATGAGCCTGATATGCCCTGACGACTTTCTCGAATTCTTTAGCCATATTGAGATTAGTCTAATCTTGACGTGAGATGCTGTGAGGTTTGATGTCCAACGGGTTCCGGTAAGGACGAGGACTTGAGCCGCAGAAGTCCGCTGTCTAGAGGACGACCTTTTCACGCTTCGCATCACCAGATGGAGACATCCTTGCAGCGGGCACTATATCTTTAACCTTGACTTCGGGTACCAGTCAAGTGGGTTTCCAGGCCAGTGAGAGAGGAGCAATCACTAAACCGGAAACCGCCACGTCACTAAACCTACAAGGCTGAAACATGGCAAGCCAATAAGCGACAAGCGGCGCATTCTTTCATGGACTTGTGCATATGTCAGCTCAGCCACGCAAGTGGGCATTCATTTGAAGACGTGCCAACATGAGGGGGCCCTGGGGCTTCTACTCGACGCCACCTCGTGAGCTGCTTCAGCCCGCTTAACAATCCCTCTTTCCGGACTATAGCGTAACTACATGTGTGACCCTTAATTTTCTCCCAACTTTTTCAGCCGTTTAGCTTTTCTTCTTTTCTTATCTTGACTGACAAACTCCAAGAAATATACTTATTTTTCCGCAACTTCAGCAAATCTATATCGCACGAAAACAATGGGCGGCACACACTTCACCCTAGACCAGGCGATTAGAATCGTCGAAGGGGATCTTGAGAATCACGCAAGTCCCGGATTTGTCATGGGAAGAGACGGCAAAATGAAAATTGAAAAGCCGAACCCCGGGATAGGAGGAGAGTTAGCCAAGCACAAGGATCTCTTAGCTTATGCGAAGAAGATTGTTAAAGTCTGGAAGGAGGAAGGTCCTGAAGCTGCTGAAGCGTGGGCCAAGGTGAGTTATTACCGCTCCGGCTTCTATTTGCTATTTTGAATAGAGCGTGATAGAACTGACGGTTACGATCGGGTTTAGAAACATTCGGCCCAAAAGTATTATGAGAAACATCATTCTGGAAAGCAAAAGGGTGGACTCAAGCATATTGGAGGAAGTTTTTAGATGGTCTACTTCCGCTAAAGTTCAGGGTGGTAGGGGACTGTTCTGGATTTGGGTACATTGCTAGCACTGGAGAACAAATCTCGAATAGATATACATGCCCCTCTGTGAGTGACAAGGAATCGTCTCATTCCGTGATACCTCGGCACGGGAATAAGCTCAGAGGTGCAAATTAGTTCTCTGAAACGGTCCTTATTACAGCTAGGGAAGGGAGTTCTCGCTTCTCAGAAGAGAAGATATCTCCGCGTCAATATACACAAATCTCGTCTCTCACCTCCAGCAGACTTGCTATCAATCAGCCAAAACGCAGTTAACTGACTGACTGACTGCCAAGACTCAGTTAAACAAGTTAAAGTTTAAAGGTTAAGCTTTCGCAGTCAGTCCCAGTTAAAGCCCTTTGTCTGACTGACTGACTGACTGGTATTTTATATAGCTTTTTCATTTATTGTAGGTGGAGTTTCTGAAGTTTTGAGGAAGCGTATAGTTGAAGATAGATGTCAGATAATTGAAATAAACTGACCCTAGCTAAATCTGTCACAGCCTCAGTTTCCCACGTCAAAGACCCCGACGCGCCTGCTGAGGTAGTTGAAGCTAATGGTGAGGACGACAACAGCTTTAGAGGGCTTGAATAGTCACGCGTACCAGACCTCGAGCGGCGCCAAAATGACCATAACTGGGGATAGAAAAGCTGGATATATAAGCATGGCTGGCCTATTTACCATCGCAAGCACCAGCGCAATTACTAGCTCTACCGCTATTGTCACATCAAAGGGGTAACCAGAGGCCTGTTTAACGCGCCGACGTCCACCTCGTCGTCAGCGTACCACCTCAGGCCACTCATCAAGGGACACCGTATCGGCCCTGATGGCCTGATCAAGGGCAACGGTGACCCAAACCAGCGCACGCTGGCCGCGATGAGGCAAGTTGAGGACAACCTGAGCGACGAATATGAGGTTTAGAAGCGCGAGCCGGCGCTAGGGGAGGACAAAGAGCTGTCGCATAACCTAGTAATGTACTAGCAATCGCGAGTGGATAACCGCCCTAGCCTGTATTTGCGCTGATGGTGAGGCTTTACAGCCTTCTCTCATCTACCAGTCAGCCTCAGGCAGTATCCAGGACTCGTGGCTACAGGATTTCAATCCGGAGGAGCACAAAATATTTATTACATCATCTCCATCTGGCTGGACAACAAATGAGATCGGCCTTGCGTGGCTCAAACAGGTGTTTAACCGCGAAACAAAGGCTAAAGCTCGACGGAAAGCTCGACTTCTTATTGTAGATGGCCACGGATCTCATATCACCATGAAGTTCATCGAATTTTGCGACGAAAACAATATACTTTTGGCTATCCTACCGCCTCATTCGACCCATACGCTACAGCCTCTCGATGTAGGGCTGTTCGGCCCTCTTGCAAGGGCTTACTCAGCACAACTTCACAATTTTTTGCTTCACAGCCAAGGGCTTTCAGCTATAAGAAAACGAGACTCTTTTCAGTTATTCTGGCTTGCTTGGGAGTCTAGTTTCGTAGAAAAAAAAATTAAGAAGGCCTTCGAAACAACTGGGATCGCTCTGCTAGATCTTGAAGTTATCCTCAGCAAATTCAGTACTACAGCTGCTTCAAGGCCTAGCTCCAGCCATAGTATAACTTCAGGGTTCCGTCATCAAAGTTGAGCACAATACAGTTGCTTCTTGAGGATTTTAAGGCACAGCCTCAAGGCGCTTCTCCAAGGAAACTGGAGCGAGCAATCGTCGGCCTTAACACCAAAAATAAGCTGCTTCGCCATGAAAATGAGGCCTCAGGGAAGCCCTAGAGAATGAGAAGAAGCGTAGGCAACGTGCAAAGCCTCTACAACTTCAAGCACCTGAAGATTTCCATGGTAGAGCTATCTTTTGGTCTCCTACAAAGGTTCAAGAGGCTCGCGATCGACAGCATCAGAAGGAGCTCGACGAGGCGCAGGCTCAACACCAAAAAGATGAGGCAATGAAGCAGAAGGCCGAGCAGAAGCTGATCAAGCAACAGGAGCTTGAGCTGAGGCGGGAGCTGAGGTTGAAGGCCCAGGAAGCTAAGGCTGCTTTGGCGGCTGAAAAACAGCGGGAGAAACAAGAGGCAAAGCTTAAAAAGGAGCTTGAAAAACAGCTCAAAAGCGATGTACAATTATCCCGAAAAGGCAAGAGGCAAAGCGTCAAGCCTCAGAGCAAGCGTCAGGCCAAAGTTGGTGGTGTTGTAGACGTTATTTGCCAGGATGAGCCATCTAAGGCTCCTGAAGTTTCGTCACGCTCGGGCCGGAAAATTTATTAGGTGCAGAAATCGGGGCCATGCTTGGCAGTCGGTGAAAATACCACGCGCGCACCGATTTCCCTAGTAAAACGCGTAGTTCAAGGTTTCAATCGTGACCAACTTGCATTCCAGCTGTGAAAAGGTTGAATATTCCATGTGAGGCTATCGTGAAGCTTGTAAGGGCCTATACTGACGCTTTTTTTTGGTGTTGCAGTTGTTTTTTCCAGCCATGTATCGAGCCCACGGCGTCTCATCTCGTGCTCGCCCTCCCGCTGAGGCCATAACAGAGCCAGCCTATACAACTCGAGGCCTCTCAACTCGTACGCGATACAATATTCACCGTTTCTTGGAGTTAGGATGGGGCATTAAAGCTATCGCGGCGCGTGAGTTGTGTAGTCAGCACGCCGTACGCAACATGATAAGCAACCTAAAGCTCCACAGCTGTCTCAGAAAGCCCGTAGGCAAGCTTGGAGCGCCGTCAAAGATAAAGACTGAAGATAGAGACGCGTTGTTTATAGAGTTAGTCCGTTCTAGCTAGCTGTACTATAATGAAATCGTTACCTAGCTAGCTATAGAGAGAGGCGTGTTCATTTTAAGGCTAACTGTAACGCGGTACTTAAAGAAGAATAGGTAGACTCGCTACGCGCTAAGGCTATTTTCAATTACTTATAATAAGGAGCTTCGTGAGGGCTATTATAGAGCCATGTTAGAGTTCGTGTAGGAGTAGTTGGTATTTATTAATAAGTTAATATTCAACAAGAAGAATAGATAGAGGCACTACGCGTACGGCCCTATTGGCTTAGAGGGCCGTTACGTATAGGATATTCAACGCGGAAAAACGTAGGCTATCCTCCTAGCGTATACTATTAATAAGGGCTACCTACTATATATAGGCTTTAAGGAAGGCTATTACAATCGTAAGGAGTTTCTATAGTAGATATAGCTAGAGTTACTACCAACTCTACGTTAGTTCTACAGTAATTGAATTATAGTAGTTATACTCGATAACGTTTTAATATATACTAACAACGATATCGCGCGCGTTATCTGCGAGGCTAGTTACCTTATTTAGTACCTACCGCCCTACTCGCCTAATTATAATCTAATTAAACTTACTTTTAGTATTTTAAAGGTGTAGATTTGACGTAATTACCTATATATGTGCTCGCGTTTTAGGCGCTTATAGTTTAGAGATTTCCTTAAGGCGGTAGTAACTAAAAGTAGGTGCAATAGGTTTGTAAAAAAGCACTTTAAATACGCTGCTAGAGGCCTATATATTAAGTAGGAGACTCTTAATAGAGTACGGGAAGAGTTACGATTAGAGATATTTAAGTTTGAATTAGAGTAACTATACTATAGAGAGCGAATTAAGTGACGTAGTAGCTCGATAGGGTACCTTAAACCTCTGTATATCCTTTATAAAATGCCTTACTATTCTATCTTTAAGCTTAAACTCCTATATAGCTATATTGCGTAGCTCTCTAATAGGATTAGATATCTTACGAAGATCGTTAATTGTCTATCTCTAGTTAATAGTAATATCTCTTACTCGGTAATACTTATTAAAATCCTCCTTATCCTACTAAGCAATTACCTAGTTAAAGAACTATCTTATAATACTATAGGTATCCTTATTTCCTCGACTAGCTATAGGACTAGAAGATAGCTTTTTAGGCCTGATTTGCGCTAGTTCTATTACTTACTAGGTTGGTAACAGCTAAGGTAGATACGTAGTAAGTAGCTGAGGTGGGTATAGAGGTAGCATGTACGGCTACTATATACTAAACTAAGGATACTAAGGCTACTAGGGAGTATTGAACTAACGGCGTATTAGCTCCCTCCTCTCCTTACGATCCTCCTGCGCATCTATAACCTTCTAGAGTTAAGCTTATAGCTAGCTCTCCTCTACCTCTCTCTTTAGCTACTTTAGCTTATCTAAGCTGCTAGAGTCGCCGCGCTAGTATTATTTATTGTGCTTATTAACGCGCAGCTTATTGCCTGTAGTATGCCTCTATATATCTACTATCTCTAGCGGCGGCTAGTTAACGCTAACGCCTATTACGCCCTTAAGTAGACGATTTCCCTACACGGTAGAGTCGTACGCACGTATCTTAAAGTACTCTCCACTAAGGCTATTTATCTAATACTATTTCCTACGATTATTATAGAGCTCTTTAGTATAAGGCTACTAACTGTAGATTTGCGATACTATATTAGCGTGCGAGAAGATCTACTCTACGTTATCCTAAGCGCGTTACTCCCTTAATAAGGCGTTTATACGAGTATTAGTAATAGGCGTAGGCGTAGGCAGGTCTAACGACTTATTAAAATACTAGCTATAAGTAAAGGCCTTCTCTTTAATAGGTACGTCTACCCTTATTTCTACCTTTAACTCTACCTTCTTATAGTACTTGCTAAGCTTTACCTGTATATTAATTAACGACATTAACTACTAGCTAGAGTTGAGACTAAGGTCCTTAAGCAATAACGACTTCTATAAGCCCTAAGGCTGTACGCGAAATATAACTGTATAGCTAAGTACCTAATAGTCGCGGCCGTCTAACTTAGCTAGAGGGCTCTTTAATATACTATTTATAATAGTCTCTATATCCTACGCAAAGAACAACTCTCTCTCCTTAACTCTAGTCTCTTGAATAATAACAGCCTTGTTGACGCGTAGAGAGTAGTCTATATCTATAGGGTATAAGAGCTTACGAATAGGCGAGGATAGGATAACTAGCGGCGACGACGGTAGCGCTAGTAGGCTTGAAATAACTTTAATAGTCTCTAGTACTACTAATAGAACTTTAGGTCGCGTTTTAGATAGCTTTATTGCCTGCTTGGTTGATTTTAGCGCTCTTATAGTTGATTTTAGCGCCCTTATGGTCGATTTGGATGCCTTCTTAGATACCTTTAGCGGCGCTTTTACTGTAGGAGTGGCTGCAGAAATACTAGTTACTACTTAAGCTATAGGGTTTACCCACTGCAACGTACGAGAGCTAGACGGCCAACGCGTCTTATAATTACGCGTTCGGGGACTTATTTTCAATGATTTCAAAACTACAACACTAAAAAAAGCGTTAGTATAGGCCCTTACAAGCTTCACGATAGCCTCACATGGAATATTCAACCTTTTCACAGCTGGAATGCAAGTTGGTCACGATTGAAACCTTGAACTACGCGTTTTACTAGGGAAATCGGTGCGCGCGTGGTATTTTCACCGACTGCCAAGCATGGCCCCGATTTCTGCACCTAACAAATCAATCTTCTAGCTAGATTTAAATAAGCCATTTTTTTCTACGTACTCGATCGTCTAAAACAGCAAAATATTACGCGAATACAGCTTTTATAGGTGGTTTAATAGCCTCATGTTTGTATAAAGTCCAAGTTATAATAGCTAACAATTAAGTTAGAATCGGGTACGAGTCCGGCGGCGGTCCCAATGCCGACGGGGAACTATATTTGAAACAAATTAGCAGTCTATCCAATCGTTCTAATCATTCAAGTCAACATCAGCCGTACTTGCTCCAAGCAGCAGCTCGACTATAGCCTCGTGCCCTTTTTCTACCGCTCGTAATAGAGGCGTCTAAATATAGTTTTAGTAGAAGGGATAAACAAAGGGACCAAATTACCTACATACTATAACAACGAGAAATTCCCGCGTTAGCTATTAACTAGACAAAGCTATATACTCAGCTTAGGATAGATGTACTTACTCCCTATAACGACGAGAAATTCCAGCGTTAGCTATTGACTAGACCAACATAAACACCCAAGTGTACGTTAATGCGCAGTCGGTGGTTAAAGGTAGACAGAATCGCAAAATTTTCGCATCTCACACCAAAACGCGTCCCATACTTTCTCAGACGCTCCGCAAAAGCTTCGCTCAGGCTATCTCTAATTGGCTAGAATCTACCAAGATTCCAAAGAAGGTTTAGCGCGCCATCTAACTCGTAAGATAAACAGGTTCTAGTAGATACGTATCGGCAGGTCAACTGACTATAGATTAAGCGAGGTTGTGATGGCTAACGCCAACCTGGATTAGCGCGTGCGCAGCTCTAAGCGAGCTCAACTCAACTTAGCCCTAATATAATATTTTTACAACACGTTAATATTACGTTCATAATATATTCCGCGTATACTATATAATACTAAAATAGTTTATAAGACTCTAGTATAAAATATAGGTTAATGAAATATATTATAAAGATATTCTAATTATAATCTAGTATAACTACTAACGTTATATTAACCTAATATTAGTAGCTTATAGCTTAGGGCTATTTAAGCTTAATAGTAGTAGTAACCTAGTAGTAAAGGTTAGAGAGTTATTCTATAGGGCCCTAGTAGGTAATAGTATTTATAGAGTAAGAATATATTTATATAACTTTCTAAGTATATTCTAATTAATATAGTAAAAATTAGGTATAAGAGGTACTCTAAGAACTTATATTAAAACCTAGTATAGATATAGTAATATTATACTATACAAGAATACTAAGAGGTAGATTTACTATAGTATCTTCGCACTATTAATAGGTAAGGGTATTAAAACGCGTTTATAACCTATTCTAATTATGTTCTAGATTAGTATAAGGGAATTATAGAAGAGTATAATTATATAATAAATAAGTAAGCTACTAGGATAGAGTAATAGTACTAGCTTATTATAACCCGAATAAGAACCTAGATCCTATATAGGATAGCTATTAGACGAATATATAGGATAAGGTAATAGTTATTACGTAACTACTTCAATTAAAGCGCGTAAGATAAAGTATATAAGATTAAGCGATTATTATAAAGCGATTATATTAAAGCGCTTAAGATAAAGCGTAGGAAGTATATATATATAAAATAATAATAAACTCCTATAGCTTATTATATTAAACTTAACTTAGTCTATTAAGTAATACGCTATTAACCTTACTTTATCTTTAAGAACTAAATACTACTTTACTAATATATAGTTAGTATATTAGTAGACCTTAATACTTTAATACCTCTATAATAAGTAACGCGTTAATAGAAACTAATAACTAGTAGGTAGGACTAACCTATACTATAACCTCTAAGGTTACTAAGCTAGACCTCTATTATAGAGACTAAAATAAGCTTAAGTTATAGTTACTTTAATTTAACGTCTACTTCTAGATAGATAAAGTACCTAATAATAATTATATAATACTTATAGTAATATACTTAAGAGGAAAAGCTAATATTAATATAACTTAGCGTATAGGTAAATTAGTAAACTGCAGTTTTAGTACGTAGATAATTAATTAATTCTAGCTAGGTTATACGCGTACGATATTTATCCTACGCGCGCGCGCGTAGGAGCCGCTAAGGCCGTAACTAGGCCTAATTAGGTATTAGGCCTAGTTGTAACCTTTAGTAGTTACTCGTGCGTTAGTTTAACTCCTAATACTAACTATCTTTTCTTTATTAGTATAGTAACTATCGCCTAAGACGCGAGAAGTTACTTATAATAATAAATGTAAAATCCCGTTTTATACATAGTTTCCTATTCAGGCTAGCGCTGTATCTATCTATCTCTCTTATATTACTTATTCCTCTACCTCTTATATTATTATTAGTTGTAATCTCGTTATCGCGTTAGTCGTGCTTATAGTAGTAAGTTCTTAGTTATTAAGTAGATCTATAGATAGCCCCACTTATAGGCGACTAGGTAGCTATTACCCTTATAGACTAGAACGTTGTTAACATTATTTAGATAGACACTATATCTATCTATGTCTGCTAGGTAGAGTAGGAAGGGCGTATTCGTTAGCATAACTATAAAGCTAATTACACTAAAGGGTATATCTACTCTAATATCTCTAATTAAGATATACTCTAGATTATCTCTAAATCTAATACAATATCGTCTAGTAGTAGACTAATTAATAGTCGCGGATAGTTATAGCTTCTATAATACTTAGACCTAGGTTTTTCCACTATTAATACGCCGGCGGCGCTAGTATTAGGTATAATACCTTTAAAATTACTACTCCTATAGTAGGCGTTAAATGTAAATAGATAGGTCTCCTCCTTAGGAGACTCTAGCTAGTATAGGTTAATACTAGTAATCGCGTATAAGGTCGCGATATTATTAAGCTTACTAGTAATATTCTATCTATCTACTATCCTATAGATTATAGTAAGAAACTATTCGTTATACCCTAAGTAGAACGTATTAATATCGTTATTATCCTTATTACTATTCTTATTATTACTAATATTAATACCCTTAAACCTAGCTAGAAATATCTTATAGTCTAGGTTAACGTTATATTCCTAAGCGTATATACGGAATTACTATTATAAGCGCGTAGCTTATCTCTTAAGTATTGCGTTAACTAGTAGCCCTACTTACTATAGATAAAGTACTTCTTATAGTTCTAGGGGTAGTTCCTTCTCTTTAGTTATTACGGCGATTAGAGAAATAGTTAGGGGGAGGACTAGTTAGTTAGTTATTACCGTAGTTATTATTGCAGTCATACTATTAGTTATTACTATAGTTATTATTATAGTTATATATTAGTTAGTATAGAATACATCATCGTTATTAAGGCGCTATAATCTATAGGTATTAAACTAAGTACTATTATTACAACGCGTCTATATACCTATAGTACTTCTAAGGTCTATAGCTACTCCCTTAAATATTATAGATAGCTAGATTAAGACGCTACTATACGCTAGGACTCCTTAGTACGTAGATACTAGTTAGCTAGTAGGCTACCCTCGCTACTACTAAAGTTCTAGATAAGTCCTTAGTATATATTATAGTTACTTAATTATATCTCTAGATACTACGAATATCTTTATTAGGTTATAGCGATAATATCTTTAAGTATAGTTATTCGCTACTTATATAGGAAGAGTTAGTAATTCTCTAGCGTATAGAAATACGCTCTTATCCTCTTAACTATAATAGGGAATAGTATATTCTTCTAAGTAAGGTATTAGTAGTAGAAGGACTACCTTTACCTAGTAGTATAGTAGTAAAGGTAGTATCGTATTTATCCTTAGTAATACTAACCTTCTAGTAGGTATTATAGAAGATATTAAGTTTAATATTAAGGATATCGTATAGGTCCCTATAAACTTTATATTATTATTATATAGCTTAGCAGATCTATAAGTACGTAGTACCTAACTACTAGAGAGTAGTTACTAGTAGAGGCGTCGTTCCTCTTACGCTCGTTACTAACGGAGTGCCTAGCCGTAGTATTATTTATAGGTACTTGAAGGTAGGCACTAGTATAGCTACGCGAGGTCCTTTTATAGCTAGATCGGGTAGTTATCTATATCCAAGAGGCTAATAAGTTACTCTAGGATTATCGCGTTGCGCTAGTTAGTAGCTATATAGATTCCTTATAAGTAGAATAGTTCTTTAATTACCTTGCGGATCTTAGGGTTAATACTACTAAATAGCTCTTATATCTAGCTATTAAAGTAATCTTTAAAGTCTATAAGAAGGAAGTAGTTAAATATTCTATTCTCCTCAATTATTATTATCTAGTCAATTATATATATATTTAGGTAGTTAACGTTAAGGTTATTTTTATTAGGGATATATTCCTCCTTAGTATACTTATCCTTATACATACTATTAAACTATAGGCGGCTCTAGATTTCCTTATATTGCGATATATTTTTAAGTCGCGCGTAGGTTAATAGGTATAGGTACTATAGGTCCCTATAGGTATTTTATTGCGTAGTTAACGTAGATAGATTACTTACCTAGGCCTTAGTAGAGGAGGCTTATAATATAAATCTTTTAGCTCTATTAGAAAGGCGTTACTCTTAGGTAGGATAAGCCTAGTAGGCGAGCTATACTTCGCGCTATCTTTAGATTCTCTAGGCCTTAGTAGGGGAGAGAGTTATTAGGAGCTATACCTTAGATCTATCTAGCTAATCTATAGTTATTATAACTACTAATTAGTATTAATATAACTTAGCGTATAGGTAAATTAGTAAACTATAGTTTTAGTATATAGATAATTGATTGATTCTAGCTAGGTTATACGCGCACGATATTTATCCTACGCGCGCGCGTATAGGAGCCGCTAAGGCCGCAACTAGGCCTAATTAGGTATTAGGCCTAGTTGTAACCTTTAGTAGTCACTCGTGCGTTGGTTCGACTCCTAACAGCTAAAGAATAGTAGATTATTACCTAAAGAAGCTAGATAATAGTAAGTAAATAAGAACCTACTATAACTATAGTAAACTAGGCTACCTATAAAGAGACTACTAATTAAAGAATAAAACTAGAAGATAAATAGGTAAGAGATACTAGGTTATAGACTACTCTCTAAATATAATTAAAGAGTAAGGTAATAATACTAAGAAAGAATAGGAAGTAGTATAGAAGATATAGAATAAAGGGAAAGCTATTTAACTATAAGACTAAGAACTTAAAGACCTAGGATATCTAACTCTAGATAAATAATATATAGAAGATAAGCTACGTATAGAAAATATATAAAGATACCTTAAAAGGGAACTTATAGATAATAAATATAAGCGTAACTACCTTAAGAGAAGGAATATAAGGAAAAAGAATATTTAATTCCTTAAATTTACTAGAAAAGAAAGATTCTATTAAAATAGTAGAGGAGGATATTACTATAATACTACTACGCGCCCTTACCTAGGAAAAAAGATACTAATAGTTTAGAATTACCTAGACTCTAACTAAGATAATTAGGAGCTAGAAGGTATAAAAAGTAATAACTATATAGAAGATACTAAGCTAGAGTCCTTAGGATATTATATACTACTAGAAAACCTAGAACTAAAGTATAAGGATATAATAGTATAAGATAGATTTATAAGAGAAATCTAGAACCTAGTAGATAGTAACTACTTAATTAAAGATTAGTAAGATAAAGAATAGATAGACTAGAGCCTCTACTATAGATTATAACTAGACTTATTTACTTAAGAAGTTTAAGAACTACTTAATATATCTAATATACTAATTATAAGAATCCTATAATACTAACTATATTATAAAAACCTAAACTATCTATTATTATTATAGATAGGATATTTCTATAATAAATATCTAATATACTACTTAGATAAAATAGGCTTAGAATATTTCCCTAAAAGAAAGTCTAAGTATAAATAGTTTTAGAATAAATATAAGAATATAAGATATAAATAATACTTATAGGAAAAATAATAAGTAGGATATTTTACTAGAGTATTAACTATAGATAAAACTATAAATAATATATTAATTAATAGAAGATATATATATTTAATTTAGTAGTACTATCTATAGGATGCGTATAAATAATATAAAGAAGCTAAGATTCTATATAGATTTATAAAAGAGAGTATAAATAAGATAAGTCTTTTTTAGATAAGTACCTAATAAATAGGATATAATACTATTAACATAGAAAAGCTTATTAAACTCCTAGTTATAGTAGGAGTATAATAGATAAAGGTATTATTAGATTTAGGATTATTTATAAACTTTATATTACTAGATATAGTATAATAAGCTAGACTTAAGCCTATAGAGAAGAAATATCTCTACTTAGTCTATATCGCGAATAGAAAAGCTATACTAGGAGAACTAGTAGTAATATATAAAATAACTATAATACTTACTATCTAAGAAAGAACTATAGAAGTATACCTAATATCCTAGCCTTAGCTAGTAAAGATATTATATTAGGACTACTATAGTTATAAGAGTTTAATCCTAGAGTTAATTAGAAATACTAGAACCTCTTATAGATAGACTATAAAGATATATATAGATCTAAGCCTACGTATTAATAGAATAAATAGTAGATAAGAAGATAATTTATAAATTAACTACTTTATAAATAATATATAATAAAGTATAGTTAGCTCTATAGATACTAACTAAGTATTAGGTTATAAAGTAAGAGTATTAGAGAAACGTATAACTCCTAATATCCTATAATAGTATAAGGAATTTATTACCTCTTTATAGAAGGAATAGAAGAAAACTCTCTACTAAAGTATTAACCTAGGATATATAATTATATTATAGAAGGAAAGAACTAACTTCTAACCTATCTATAGACTATTAGAATAAGAGCTAGAAATACTTAGAGACTATATTAAGAAGAATCTTATAAGAGTTATATATAGGAATTAATATTACTAGTAGGCTACCTAATATTATTTATACTAAAGAAATAAGGCTACCTTAAGTATATATTAACTATAGAAAGCTTAATAATATTATAATTAAGAATTACTACCTACTACTAAATATTATAGAACTAATAATTAACTAGTATACGCTAAAGTATTTATAAAGCTAGATCTATAGGATAGTTACTACCTAATTAGAATAAAAAAGGTAAAGAATAGAAATAGTATTTAGAATATACTATAACTATTATAAGTATATAGTTATACTATTTAGGCTAACTAATATACTAGCTATATTCTAAGTATTAATTAATAATATATTAAGGAATACCTAGATAATATATTATAGTATACTTAGATAATATATTAATATACTTAGAATTTATAAAAGAATATAAATAATATATTAAGATAGTATTATAAAGCTTAGACTAGTATAACCTAAAGCTAAAACTAGAAAATATAAATAGTATAAGATAGAAGTTATATTTCTTAGATATATAATTAGTATTAAAGGAGTAAAAATAGGTAAAGAAAAGATTAAAGTAGTTAAAGTATAGAAAGAACTAAGAAATATTAAAGAAATATAATTATTCTTAGGCTTTATTAACTTTAATAGATACTTTATAAGGAACTTTTTAGGAAAGCCTTACTACTTATAAACCTAATAAGGAAAGATATACCTTAGTTATAGATAAAAGAATACTAAGAAGTATTTAATAAACTTAAGATAGTTTATATAATACTACCTATATTAGTACTATTCTATAGAGGAGAAGTATTAAGATTTAAGACTAATATATTAGATCTTATATATAGTATAGTAGTACTATAAGAACGCGAAGGGAAATAGTACCTAATAGCCTACTACTCTAGAAAGTTCTTAGGACTAGAAGAATAATATAATATATATAATAAGAAACTACTAGTAATAGTTACTATACTAAAATATTAGAGAATTTATATAGAAAGTTACTTAGAACTTATAATATTTACTAATTATAAGAACTTAGTTATATTTATAATAATAAAACTATTAAATTAATAATAAACTAGATAGTTAGAACTTTTAAGATAATATAAATTCTAAATTATATATATACTAGGAAAAGATAATAGTAGAGTAGATACCTAAAGCTAAAGATATAATATTATAGGAATAAAAGAAACTATTAAAGGAACTATAGTAAAGTATAACTAGGATAGATCCCTAGGACTAGTAAATAGGATTAATATAAATTAAGAAATTAATAATCTTATAATAATTATAAATAATATACCTAAAGAATTATAAAAGGTAATTATAAGATAATACTATAATAATCTAGTATATAGATATCTAGGAATTATAAGAACTATAGAACTTATTAAGCGAAACTATAAGTTTAATAATATAAAGGATAAGGTAATAACCTTTATTAGAAAATATATAGACTATTAACGAAATAAATATAGTACTTACGTACTATATAGTAAGATATAAGTAATAGAACTACTAGAATTTCCCTAAGAAGATATCTTAATAGACTTTATAAAAGGACTACTACTATTAAAAGGCCTAGCTACTAGAATTATATATAATATAATAATAGTTATTATATATAGATTTATTAAATAAATAGAGATAATACTATTTAGGAATAACTATATAGCGTAGTAGTTAGTATTTATATTCCTAGATCGATTAATTAGATACTATAGAATACTAAAGTTAATTATTAGTAATAGAGATAAGCTCTTTAGATTTAATTACTAGATAATACTAGTAGTATTAATAGGAATAAAAAGGTAGCTATTAATAGCTTATTATCTATAGATAGATAGATAAATAGAAAGGATAAATTATACTCTAGGATATATAATAGAGATAAAATAATAAATTAGTAAATAATAGAAGCTAACGTAGAAAGCTATAGAATAGAAGGTATCTTTATAAGAATACTCTATAGAGGAAAATACTAACTTTAGTACTTTAGGTTAAAGTATAAGAAAAGGGGGGCTATTATTATAGGTATTTCTCTAAAGGATACTCTTTAGTAAACTACTAGGGATACCTTAGGTAGATTACGTACCTATATCCTATAGTTATAAGTATATCCCTAAGGGATACCCTTTAGTAACCTACTAGGAGTACCTTAAGCCTATAATAAGGTTATATATATTATTAATTACCCCTATCTTATACTTAGATATATATATTCCCTAGGAGTTTAATAATTATTTAAATTAGTTTATATTAT